>LZPO01067938.1:3204-17228 GCA_001675575.1 Neotoma lepida
TTAATAGATACTTTATAAATTTTTTTTATTGGTTCTTGAGACAGGATTTCTCTGTGTAACCCTGGCTGTTCTAGAACTTGATCTGTAGCCCAGGCTGGCCTTGAACCACAGAGATCCACCTGCCTCTGCCTCTTGAGTGCTGGGATTAAAGGTGTGCGCCACCACTGATCAGCGATACTTTATACATCCTGAGACTAAACATAGTTTAACTGCTCATTTATACTCATACTGCGGAGAATAATTTGTGATTTTGTTGCCATGTAAGTATTTTATTACTCTCTAAAAACACCATTTTCCAGCAAAGTATAAATTCAATTTTTAAATTCCTGATTTTAATTTTATAACAAATATGAAAATCTCTAAGTATGCCTGATGAAATAAAATCACTCCTAGACAACAACTTTT
Organism: Neotoma lepida; assembly: GCA_001675575.1. Lineage (NCBI taxonomy): Eukaryota > Metazoa > Chordata > Mammalia > Rodentia > Cricetidae > Neotoma > Neotoma lepida. The sequence goes on from LZPO01067938.1 coordinate 3,610, forward strand.
AGGAAATTCAGCTTATACCATCATCAGATCAAAGTTATGACTTCAGGAAACTAAAGCACAGGTAAATAATTTAAGTTAAACTTGCTTGAGAAGTTTAAATTGGAGATGCTCCCTTAAGACAAAGCTTCCTTAGGAATCATTCAATTTGTTTGGTGGATGCTGGGCAATGATTTAAGATATTTAAGTTACTAGTAAACTGGTACAAAGATACAGCAACATGGTATATGAAAGAGGAAACCACTGAAACCAGGTAAACTGTAGCCCCAGAAAAGGCAGGGGAACCACAGACATGCTTGCCACATGTACAGATAGTTCAGTCCGTAAAAAGGCTTAGGAGTTCTTTGGCCTTTGGTTCTCTCAGAATTACAAGCACTTTGGTGGTGGTGGGGGACCGGGGAGGGCAATGGACTTTTCCAATTAGCATTATGTTTCCTGCATACACAGACAGGGTTCTTTAGGAGCCACAGCTTCTGTTAAAATAATTTTATGTGGAAGACTCCAGTAGAAAACACCACACTCACCACTTCCACTGACTGCGTCAGGCTTGGACTTCATTGTTTTACAAAACTGTCTTCGGCAGTTTTCTATCCACTCTGTTTGTTTATCAGACATTTTGAAGCATGATAACAGCTTTCCGATATCACTGTCTAGTAAGAAAAATAACATGGCAGAATATTACAAACTAGATAGAGTCAAACGTCTGTGCTGAAGCTAACGGGGTGAACAATAACACTAATAACAACAGACCAATGATAATTTCTTATGAGAAAATGACAGTATTCCACTCTGCATATTGGAGCCTTTAAGTAAATTCAGCGATAACAACACCAGTACTAGTATACCACAACTGACAATTATCAGAATGGCCACTAAATGACTAATGAACAAGCCGCATGCACAGCACACAGCTAGACAGGAGATGTTTCACATGAAGGACAGGAAAAGGTGAGCTGGCAGCAGAGGACCTCATCAAATTACCTACAACAACATGTGATTTACAGATTATTATTTAGTTTTGGAATTTCTTACTTACTATTTTCAGACTTTTGTTGGTACTGGGTAACTGACTATGGAAGCTACAGGTAAGGACAAGTTACTGTATTCTTGTACATGTGCACACACAGAGAATAGTCTGGCTGAGGTGTAGAAGGTTCATGATCTAAATTACAGTTCCAATTGGTCTGAAAAGGCTGATACATATCATCCATCGTGCCACAGTTATCACAGCTAGAATTGTATTTATATGCATAACTAATAATGGATAAGGATATTTAAGTTACAAGGAAAGCTTTTTCTAATCCCACTGTGACACAGGCTTTGTGCTCAGCATGTTCCTGCCTCAGACTCCAACATACTGAGATTATAGGTGTGTGCCACCATGCCCAGGTCCAAACATAAATGATAGCCTTAGAAAATCAAGATGATACACAAGTAACTCCCTGCCAAAAGTATCCACTATCATTTAAAAAATTAAAAACAAGCCTGGACTCATCATTAAAGATTTAACACATTAAACACATTAAAGATGTGTTCAACATCCAAAGACTATAAAAAAAGAACACTATGACTTGTAACTAGTAAATGAATCAATTAATGAAAAAAGATTCTCAAAAGGCTGACATAAATGTTAAATACAATTAGAGATATAAAGAAACATAAAAANGNAATGGTTAAACCAAGTGCAGTTTATTATTAAATACTGACCTCCCACTCAGTAAAAAGAAAACAAACGGCATTTTTAAACAGTCTTTATCAACCTTGAGTCATTATAAAGAACAAAGGAAGGCAGTCCATAGGATGTATCGTATACATTTCTATTTGTGTGAAATGCTAGCACTGGAGGAGTGATCTTATAGTAAGCAGTGGTTCTCAGGTGGATGCAGTTTTGCTCCCAAGGGGGCATTTTGGCAACAGGCATTTCAGTTGTCACAACTGAGGAAGTGAAAGGAAAGAGAGAGGTCCACTGGCATCTGATGGGCAGAGGCCCAGTGATGCTGCTAAAATCACNACGTGTCAAAGTGCTANACTCTGGCTCNCCCAAAAACCCAACTTTCCAAATGGTGTTAAGGCTGAGCTGAGGTTGAGAAGTACCAATTCACAGCAGTGANAAAGGACTAGTCACTACCTGTGACTAAGGAAGAAAAGATGATGCTGAGTAAGAGAGGCTTACTGTGAGGTCATGAGAAAACATTGTGTTTCATTTGTTATGGTGGATATATGCCGAGAGATATTTGTCAAATTTCAAAGTATTTTCTTTTAATGAATACATTTTATCATATATAAAAATTATATATCATGTGTATATGAACGTTTATAAATAATTGAAAGCCAATGACTAAGCCAATTCGAATGCCACTNAGACACGAGCAGCTCTAGGTCACAATCTGGTGTAACTGGAACTGACTAATCTTTTATTAAAGGAATGTGCTTTTACAAAATTCTCATTTATGAGAATCCTAAGGAAGCCAGAAGTGAAAGCTCATGCCAATAATCCCAGTGTCACAGGGATTGGTATCTTAGTAGCCACAGAGGACATATCTTTCCCNCCTGGTCAGCTCTGGACCNCACCTCCTGTTTCCCTGTTAAACAGGAGGTGGGGTCCAGAACTAAAGTTAAACATCACAGTGGCACTTTCTTAGTGCAACATTAAAAACTGGAGATATTCGGGCCTTACTGAAGCCCGTTAAGGAAAAGCTACTTCTTGCTGGTCAAAAGAATAGAATCTGAGTTCCACTGGGTCCCTGCATGGAGACACGACTTTCTAATCTGCTGCAAAAACTAGAATGTNACATAGTATTGCCANCTCCTTTGAAAATTAATCCATCTGGGCCTGTCAATTTGCTGACTTACCTGAAGCTGTGCTATGGGAGGACTAATCATGCATCCCCTTAATGAGATAATGTACCTTTTCCTTCCCAGAGGCCCCTCCCCCAAGTGGCTGTTTACAGAGCTTCTGTCATGCCACACTGCAATGTCTGTTTGTTTTTCTGAGTCTTGACTCAAAAAGTGTTAAGTTTTCCTTCTCATTTCTCTACCTCTTTTTTCAGATATTGGCCAAAAGCCTCGGCCTGCTTTCCTTACCACTCTGTGCCTTCTCAGCCTTTCCTGAAGTCCCCACCCTTCCGCCATGCCTCTACCTGCTGACCGCTATTGTTGAACGCGTGGCCCTGCTTAGACCCTAACTCAAAAGGCAAGACTTCCTTCCTCTTTCCCAGCTCCTCCTCCTGGCTGCTGCCAAGATTTATAGCTTGCCTGGCCTGTAGTTTTGCTCCTAAACTTTAATAAGTTTGTTCTTGAGCTTCCTTAAGAATTAAAATTCCATAATTAACAAATGAGACTAAGAACCTGAAAGGGAACCCCCCAATTTCCTTGGTAACACCCATACTTCTCAGGCTGGTAGGGTTGGCCCATGTGCAATGTCATCCTGGAATAAATACACAGTAAGTCTCAAACAACAAAACCAGCAGTAACAAGAAAACCCTTAATTATTAAATAATGGTAAATTATGTTTTCAAGAATACATTTTCTCTCTTTTTTTAACAAATTATTTTTTTTTTAGCAGTCACATTCCTGGTCTGCTGTCTATACCTCCAAGTCCTGAGATTATAAGCCTGGACCACTGCAGTGGTTTGAATGACAGTGTCCCCCATAGGCTCAGATGTTTGCATACTTGGTCCCAGTTGTTGGCACTGTTTGGAAAGGCTTAGGAGGTATGGCCTTGTTGTGGGGAGTGTGGCACTCTGCATGGATTTTAGGGTTTAAAAACCTCCTGCCATTCCCCATTCACTCTTCTTCCTGCTTGTAATTTAAGACATGAACACTCAGTTTACTGTTTTAGGGGCCATGGCTGCCCCCTCCCTGCCACGATAGACCCTGTACCTCTGGAACCATGAGCCCAAATAAACCCTTCCTTCTGTAAGTTGCTTTGTCATGGTGTTTTATCACAGCAGTAGAAAATCTAATGAAGACAGCCACCACACTAGCTTAAGAAACTTGATAATTATGACATTTTTATAATTCTGGCTAATTTCTTGGTCCAATACAAGGGTCTATAAGAAAATAAATCTTAAACATATATATATGTGTGTGTATATATATTTACATATATATACACACACATATAATATGTACGTACACACATATACACACACACATGTATAGCATATATATGTATGTATATATATAGAGTATATATATATATATATATATATTCTAGGTCACGGAGTATAAGAATTCCATTATTGACTTACAACACCATTTTAATAGCAGGCAAATCTATGTAATTCTAGTGATATAATATTTCTATAAACTGAATATCATAAATTATCACTCAGTTATTATAATTCAACTCTGATAAAGTCACCACAAAAACCCACCATTTTCTTTATCCAAAAATTAGTCTGGTATATCTTACAAGACAGAGAAGGGCATGTCCCTCCTCTCTATGCTTCTTTAGACCAAGAGAGAAGGGCATGTCCTTCCTCTCTATGTTTCTTTAGAACAATAGAGAAGGGCATGTCCCTCCTCTCTATGCTTCTTTAGACCAATATAATTGCCAGACACCAATGAAAAACTACAAGAGAATAAAAACATTTAACTTAAACTCTCCTAACTCTCACTGAAGAAAATACAAAAACAAAAAAAGAAAGAAAAGAAAAACAAAAAGTTCCCCATCTGATATTCACCACTGACAAGTGACACTGTTTCCTCTCTGAACTCCAGAGTCAGTGAAGAGTAAAATTTTTCAATTCATTTTTAATAATTGGGGATATTATATAACTTACCAAAAATATATAATTAAAAAATTATATTTATCATGTAAGATTATAGGCAATGGAGAAAAAGACTATATAATATAAAAAACTTCAATATTTAAAAAAAGAAAAAAACATAAGCTTAATATAAATACAGAGAAACCCTACTATTCACTTGGGAAACAAGGCTTCTTTTAATTTCAGTAAGTNATCATGAATCTCTATGTACAAAAATATAGGATGATATAGAAGGAACAGAAATATCAAGGTAACCACCAAGAGATTCCCAGTCTACTTCATACAGCTAGAATTGAATCATGAAACTTATTTGTAGAATTATTGATTTCCATTTGTATNTCTATTCCTTTCCTTCCAATCATATTAACATGGTCACCATTTCCTGCTTATTATAATAAGCAAGAGAAAGCATGGGGGATACAGACATACATTTACCCAACTCTAAGTTTGGAAGTTACATATAAGGTTTCCTCTTTCAACATCATAATTATTCAACTAGGTTTCATCACAACATTTTATATATGTGTATAACATACTATGGTGGTTTGAATAAGAATGCCCTCCATAGGCTCACAAATTTGAATAGTCACCAAGGAGTGACACTATTAGAAGGTGTGACCTTGTTGGCATAGGTGTGGCCTTGTTGGAGGAAATGTATCACTGAGGGTGGGCTTTGATGTTTCAGAAGCTCAAGCCAGGCCCAGTTCCTCTCTCTTCCTGTTGCCTGCCAATGTGGATGTAGAACTCTCAGCTACTTCTCCAGCACTATATCTTGCCTGCATGCCACCATGTTCTTGCCATGATGATAATGGACTAAACCTCTGAAACTGTAAACCAGCCCCCCAAAAATGNTTTCTTTTATAAGAGTTGCAGTGGTCATGATCACTTGACAGCCAAAGAACAACGACTAAAACAGAAGTTGGTACAAGGGACTGAGGTATTGCTGTGATAGGCTTGACCATGTTTCTTGATGGAATGTGGACTTTCGGACTTTGGATTAGGAAAGTAGTTGAACACTTGAAGTCNGGTTTAATGGGCCATCCTATTAGGAAATGGAAGGCAGTGGTGCTGAGGGCAATATAGACTATGAAGGCTGGATCAAGAGGTTTCAGAGATGAATACTAACACGTGGCCTAGAGGCTGCTCTTGTGGTATTTTGGAAAAAAAAAAGTGGCTGCTTTTGTCTAATTCTTCCTGAGGCTAAATTGAAGTGTTTTGGATTAATGGCATTGGCAGAGGAGATTTCAAAATAGCCTAGTATTAACATAGTTTTTAGTGGCCAAACTTATGTAGATCTGTATTGAAAAGGAGAAAGCTGAGCAAGTAAAAATATGAAATGTACAGTTTAAAGAGAAAAGGAACTCTAGGAAGTGTAATGGAGCTAAGTCTAATGCTTGAGGAGATAGAAAGTTTAAAGAAAAGCCTGATCTTTCATGGAATAAAGGAAGTGGTGGAATAAAGGAAGTGGTGAACTCAGGTAAGATCCCACCTAGCTAAGCTTCCAACTCCTACAAAGGAATTAAAAGCTTAGGACAGGGCATGGTGGCTTGCCACTTTAATTCCTCAGGATTAAAGCACTTAAGGGGCAGAGGTAGATGGATCTCTGAGTTTGAGGCCAGCTCTGGTCTACAGAGTGAGAACCAGGACAGCCAAGCTTAGGCACTGAAGAAAACAAGCGAAAACAGAAAGCTGATCTAGATGTAATCTGCCATGTTCCAGAACAGTAGGCAGCAGAACATGGCAGCTTCAGCTACGTGGTTCTGGCTTTAGAGTCAAAGATACAAGAAAGTTGGCCATGGTAGTATACACTTGTAGTCCCAGCAGTGGGGAGAATGAGACAAGACCTTGATTTCAAGGTCAGCCTGGGATACACAGTAGGACACTGAAACTATGAAAGAAACAAGCAAGAAGGGAATAAAAGCAAAACAAAACAACAGCTGCAAGGACAGTGCCACTCTTTCTCCTTCTCTTCCTTAAGAAAGCTTCTTTGTATCCATTCTATAGGTGATGTCTATTACTGGACCTATACTATTAGGATTGCTCAGTGCATTGTAGTCAATTTGTAAATAAAAAATAAATGAAGGTAATTCATAGGTGACATGGCCATGGACTTAGCTTCTGAAAAGACAAAATACAACCCTATGGAAAAGGCAGTTAAATATAATAAGACATGACAGTTTGTTAAACAAAGACAGTAGAAATGAATGAAAACTGTCTTGTTAAATTAGTATCGAATTCTAGTGAGAAAATGGCAGGTATCTATGATTCCACAGACTGAATTTCAACACTTTTTTTCATGCAAGTAAGTTAATAGCAAATCTTCAGATATGAGATATGGAGTTGTCCAGAGGCAGGAGAAAATGCTGTCATCATATAACAGCCTTAAAAGCTAGAAATTCCATGACTCTGTAACATTAAGAAATGTACTGAATGATGCAAAATATCATTCTCTTATTTTAGCTCTATCTCTACTTTAGAAATGTTACCCGTTTTTGGCATTTGTTTCCATTGTGAAACAACAGAATGCAATAGTGCCTAATTATTCCATCAGTAGTACTCCACATTCTAAAACACTCAAAATCAACAACACAAGTCAAGACACTTGCCCTCTATTGACAATGAAAGTCATAACAAAACCTGTTATTTTATAGAATATATGTTAATAGTGGCAGGGACCAGAAGTCCCAGCACTTTGGAGGTGGAAGCAGAAGAATCAGGAGTTCAAGGTCATCCTCAGCCACATAATGACTTTCGGGCCAGTGAGAACTACATGCAACCCTAATTCCAAAGAAATTTTTTTCAGAAAAAAAATCCTATTCTATTCCATAATATATAATTCACAGTGTCTAAAGACTTAACTTTTCCTAATACTCTTGCCATAGTGTGCCAAAGCAATTCAGATAACACACATGTAGCATGGCAGAAAATTCATGTATTCACCTACATGGTATGGTTCCTGCAGACAGTAACACATAGAACTTAAAGTTTCATGCATTTATTCCAAATTTATTCAGACTTCAAAACTTATATCCCAACGAGTTTGGCCTGGAATTCACTTATATTTTTGTATTATGCACTCTTTCCTTATCTCATTTAATGTGTAATAAAAAAATCCATGATAGGCAAAATTAAGAGATACTGCCATTTACANTTATGGATTATAACCTGAGCCATTTTCTCATATGGGAAGATATCAGAAGAATTTATCTCTATTTTAATATTATCTGGCACATTGCATTAAAGGGTGATTATCTGTGAGGAACTTACTCTTTATATAGTAGTAAGAGAATGTTTTGCTAGGCNTAAAATCAATTTCCCATCAGATAAGTAGAAATATGATGGAGGAAACAGTAAAACAGAATATTAATGCCACAAAAGGCTAAATTTGAAATAATGAAAGGTTATACATTGTGAGTTTTTTTTTAATTATAGAAAAAATGGGATAAAGGGCTAGCAGTGCATACCTTTAAAATGGCAATGACATTCTGTTACTGCAGCTGAGAGCAAGAATTTCTAAAGTCATGTTAACTTGCAAATAATTTCCAGTGTCTGATGACAAAGGTCAGAAAGACACTATTTGATGATGGTAAAATACAAAGAGAGGAAATCTCCTATTGATTCTTATAGTCATTGAATACNTGTGTATTTATTGCATANTACCCGTTTTATTTAGATTTTTGATGCTGTGACAAAACATCAAAAGGAATACATTTTTTTGGCTCACAGTTTCAGAGGTTTTAGTCCAAGATTGCTGATTTTATCACTTTGAGGCTATGAATGACTATGTCCGTGAATATACTGAAAAATCAATGAATTGTCTTCTGTAAGTGGGTACATTACATGGGATATTAATTATAGCTCAATAAAGCAACTAATGATAGTGAAAAATACCTGTATGACTGATCCAGAACATGAAGGATAATTACTATAGCAAGAACAGAGACGAAGGACAATAAAGGGGAAAAAATAGGGAAGAAGTGTGCTGATATATTGTGTACTCTAATAAAATTTGCCTGAAGATCAGAGAGACAAAGGAACAAGCTACTGCTGTATCTCACCTCACCAACTCCACGAATCCTCTAACTGAAATCCTCTGAATCCTTACCCAAAAGGTTCTAGCCAAAAAGCTTCTAGCTGAAAGGGATGCTTCTGCCCAAAAGCCTTCAGTTCCTGCCTCCTCACGCCTTATATACCTTTCTTCGCCCAGCCATCACGTCCTGAGATTAAAGACATGTGTGCTTCCCAGTACTGGGGTTAAAGGTGTGTGCCACCACTGCCTGGCTCTGCTTTCTCTCCTAGACTGAGTCAATCTCATGTAGTCCAGGGTAGCTTTGAACTCACAGAGATCCAGACAGATCTCTAACCTCCCAAGTGCTAGGATTAAAGATGTGTGCCACCACTGCCTGGCCTCTATGTTTAATCTAGTGGCTTGTTCTGTTCTCTGATTATCAGGCAAATTTTATTAGGGTACACAATATATCACCACATTTTCCCTTTTTTGTCTAAAATAATAAAAGAAGGCTATAACTAAGAAGGTCACTTGTTTACACAGGTGGCTCACACTAGCTGTCACTCTACTTAGATGCAAGAAAGTGAACCTTCTGGAAAGGCCCTCAGAAGAATGAACTAGCAAGGAGTGATTACCAGCCAGTTCCTGGGAACATTAAAAACTTCCTTTCTGTGAGAAGTTACCAGGATATTTGTAGCTTCCGACAAATGGCCCACATACATTTCTAAGACCTGAGAAAGCAACCAGCAAGTTAGTGCTACCCTAAGGGACTTGTGGACTTAACAATATACAAGAGAAAGACAAACAGCATACTCTCCTCTTTGAGGATGCCAGCACCCACTGAATAAAATGCACATCAAAATAATATCACAATGAAAATGAAAAGCATGTGGAAGTCCTGAGTGAATGTGTATTGTTGACATGGGTGTGGCCATGCCAAGGATCTCAAAGCTTCCGACCTATTGGAAAATGGCCTTTCCCCCAGAGTCAGGCTCAGAGGGATGGCAAAGGCTTCCTCAGGTCCACTTGTGGATGTTGATGGTGTGTGCAGAAAATGCCTACCATAGCTTTCTCTATCTGAACATTTACATCCTGGAGACCACACCCCTACAGAGACTGCTCCTGCTCAGATTAGTTAAACCTGCCTTTTTGATCTAGCTGTACACAATAAGCCCTGCCTCCTTGTATGTCTGTCTATGACATTGCCTCTTCATCCATCAGTATGCAATGATCTGCCTCTTTGTTCAACAGTAGATAATAAACATGCTGAAGCTTCTCCATAAGAGTCCAGACTACCCAAGCCCAGATTGTTTTGCATGTCTGTGTGTCTGTNTGTTTGTTCTTTTTTTCATTCCCTTGCTGCCCCAGGCAAGTCTGTCCCTGGAGCCATGCTGGATGTGGTGCCACAACATCAAGATATATGGAATATAAATATAAGTTTGTTTATTTCGGTCATATAAAGACAATTTGTGTGTGTAGTCTCTGTGTGTGGCAAGTGTCCAGGTGTGCTCAGCTGTGCAAATATGTGTGCAGGCCAGAGGTTGATGTTGCAATGTCTTGAATTGTTTCTCTACTTTCTATTTTAAGATGTGGTCTCTCCCAGAATCTAGAGCTTGCCATTTAGGCTAGACTGACTGGCAGGTGAGTCCATAGGATATGGCTGTCTCTATTTCCTCCAACATATGTGTGCAATTACACCTAGTTGCTATGTGGTGGCTAAGGATCCTAACTTAGATCCTCATACTTGCTCAGCAAGTACTCTGCCCATTAATCCCTCTCCCCAGCTGGGATATAAGTGATTTTTAAAAATAATAAAAGATGATAGATATAGAAAACTAGAACATCTCTTATTTTTCTGAGATATTTCTCTCTAATGCCTTCAATATCTGGAGTATGCTATTCAATTCCTCAGATGATTTTTCAGTTTCAGCATAGGAAGTCTATATTTCCCTCACCTCTTACAAAAAAAGAAGTCTTCATCCCAAGTCCATGAAAAGGGAATAAAGTAGAGCAGACTGGAGAACAGGTCATAACAACTCCTGAGGGAATCTAGCTTAGAGAATAAAGACAAGCAAGTCAGAATACCATCTTACAGGCATCCTGTTGCAAGCAGGAAGGGCACTATGAGCTAGCCTCCAGCTGGCGGCTCCTAACATGCTAACCTGCACCTGCTTTGTGGCTATCACACAATCCCCTGTTTGTCTTTTGCAAAGTGAGCAATATAAATTACATTAGAATAGTTCAGGTATTTTCCACATATTAATTACTGCTAATATATGCAATGTAATGCTTGCATTTAATGCTCTGTGCTAAAAACGAGTTTATGTGTACACAACATATGTATGTATACATACACATGGAAGTCATTCATTAACAGCTTTTAAAGGGCCACTTATATTTTAATAATGTTGCATGGAAATGTTCATAAATAGAACTAGCTGAACTAGGTAATGTCTCCAGACTCATATTTATAGAGATGAATCATCTCACAGCGTATACTGATGCCACGAAGCTAAAAGGCGACAATTTAACCTAGGAGGAGATGCTAGCTGTAGCAAGTAGGATAAAGCTAGAAGCTGGGAGATAGATGACTATCGTCTTATCATGTGCACACAACTGAAATGAAGTGTTTTCAACAATGAAATAACACCCTAAAATTTTGTGTGCAAATGATGACTAACCTAACACCTGTCAGAACTGATGAGTCATTCCTTTGGAATCAAAAAGCAAAGTGCAAAATAAATGACTCCTGTTATTAAAATAACTTTCATGTCTTAAAGTATTAATAGCCTGAGCACAATGTTGTACAGTTAATGATTACTTAATTGTTTCAACCACACTAGTTCTGATCTATCCCTTTTAGAACATGAACTTGCTTCCATTTTTCTCATTAAGTTCATAGAACTAAGATCACCATACTCATGTCTGAGAAAAAACTAGACATAATTTTCAGTTCCTCTGGCATTTTCTGTTTTCCTCCCTCATCTACAATCACGGCTTAGATATTAGGAATATCAGAATGATATATAGAAATTATGAACTTAATATATCTTTGCAAAATCTCTTCCTGAAGTATCTTCACATGATCACTGCTGCTTCAATCATTCTCTTCCTAATGAGAACCACAGCAAGTTGGTTCTCAACCAGACTTCCTAGGAGGATACACCAGGTACCACTGTTAAATTTGGACCAATGTCTGGGTCAAACATGTGTGCTTATTCACAAATGGAAACACAGTACAAAGAAGTTCTAATTGTGTGGGGAAAAGAGAAGCTAAACAATGCTGGAATTGTACCATACTTCTTAAAACAAAGCATGTGCCAGGAGGGCTCTGACAAAGGCCCAAGCCTGCTAAGCTATAAGAGAAAGATTTTTGCTTACAAGAGTAACCTGGTCCAATGAGTTCTTCAGAAGCATCTTTCTAGCTGCTGTGATGAGGCAAGAGAGGTTTTATTTGAGATCTGTAGAGTCAAGAGGTCTTGCGGTCAGATTACTTGTGGGGCTTAAAGGAAGGGAAAACTCCCAAAGAGCCTTTAGGCGTATTGCCTGAAGAAACGGAGCACAAAAGTTGCCATTTCTGAAGTGGGGAAGAATATCAAAAGAACAGATTTGAAGAGAGTGTCAGAAATTGATCGCAGTCATGTTAAGTCTCAGGCGCTTACCATCCTTCCTAGAGAGATGTCATGAAAACAGACACAGGAGCCCAGAACTCGAAGCAGAGATAAGAGATGAGCTATTACAGTCTGACAGCCACTGGTCTAGGTGACAAGACAAGCTAAGACCCTCGCAACAGTAAAATGGCTGGTAAAAGTGAAGACCACTAAGGACTGAGCCCCAGTGCACTCCAAAGTTTAAGAGTTGAAGAGATGTGAAAGATAAAATTAAAAAAAAAAGATACAAAGACACATTTACCTTAAGTTCAGGAGGAAAACTGAACAGGTGAATTTTCCAGAAGACAGGCCAAGCGGAAAATGTTTCAAAAGAAGAGGAGGGGTGAGTACTGGAGGGAGGACAATGGGAGGGCAAGGTTACCTGTGTCAAATGCTGCGGTTGCTAGGTCCAAATAAAATGAGGGTTAGGATGAGGCTGACACAACTACTGAGATGTAGTGCTGGGGAGAAAGCCTAATGGTTAGCACAAAGCTAGGCTCAGCAGAAAATAGCATAAGGTATAGACACACACAGATACTCTCTTGAGGAATTTTGCAATAAAATGAAGGATGGAAATAGGATTGCAAATTTAAGAATGGAGTTTCAGAAATAGCTCAGTCAGTAGCATAAAGACCTGAGTTCAAGCTGCAGAATCCTCAGAAAAAAAGCTGGGCATGGTGGCATGCTAGTAATTCCAGCATCCAGGAGGCAGAGACAGTAGGATGCCTGGAGCTTTGGAGCCAGTCAATGTAACCAACTTGGCAAGTTCCAAGCCACTGAGACCCTGCCTCCTCACTCCTCCCATGCAGACATATACAGCGGCATACACAAGAATAGGAACACACAAACACACAAAAGTTTAAATAAATAATTAATTAATTAAGCAGTATCCCTTTTAGCTTATGGGAAAGATGCAGTAGGGAGTTTAGGCTTTAAAAAGACCCACGTTCTATAACAACATGGGTCAACCTCTGGGACTTTATGCTTGGTAAAGCATAAGGATAGCTAAAAGAATCCTGGGCAATAAAGCAACCTCTGGAGGCATCACAATCCCTGACCTCAAGCTCTACTATAGAGCTATAGTAATAAAAATAGCTTGGTACTGGCATAAAAACCGACATGTGGACCAATGGAATCGAATTGAAGACCCTGACATCAGTCCGCACACATATGAACACCTGATTTTTG
>LZPO01067939.1:6300-17203 GCA_001675575.1 Neotoma lepida
TATGAGACAAGAGAGCTACAAAGATACCATTGAGTTTGTTTTCTGTTGGCCATGCAGTGCTGGGCATGCAACCTACCCCTAGATTTGTTCATTTCCCCAGTGAAATTCACCTGGAGAAAACTAATTTCCATTTCCAGGTGGTTATTATTAGAGATAGCTTCTAGGTTAGAAAAGGGGACATGAGTCAATTTCTTCTTTCATCTCTAGGACCTCATCTGGTACAGATGTGTGTAGGCCCTGAGCTTCCTTCCTCAGTCTTATGTGAGTTAATTTAGAGGGCCTGTTTCCTTAGTCTCCTCCATTCCCTCTGACTCTTATACACTTTCCACATCCTCTTCTGTGGGGTTCCTTGAGTCCTGAGGGGAGGGAGATATCCCATTTGGGCTGAGTTTTCTAAGGTCTCTCACTCTCTGCATACTGTCTGGCTGTGGGTCTCTCTGTATTTATTCTCATCTTCTGCACGAGGAAACTTCTCTGATGATGGCTGAACAAGGCACTGATTTATGAGTATAGCAGAATGTCAATAGGAGTAATTTCCTTGCTACATGCTTTGTTTGTTTCATATTTGTTTTTGTTGTTTGAAAACAGTGATATTTGGCTTTACCATAGTCCCTGGGCTATCTAGTCTCAGATTCTGATCACCCAAGCAGTGTCAGGTATGAGTTCTATCTTGGAGTGAGTCTTAAGTCTAACCTAAGACAAAGGCACAGAAAATATTTTCAAGAAAATTTCCCTAATTTAAAGAAGGAGATGTCTGTCAAAGTAAAAGAAGCGTACAGAACACCAAATAGACTGGAGAAGAAAAGAAATTCACCTTGGCACATAATAACCAAAATACTAAAAGAACAGGACAAATAAAGAATATTAAAAACTGCAAGAAAAAGGAACAAGTAAATATTAAGGTCAACGTATTAGAATAACACTTGACATCTCAAAGGAGACACAAAAAGACAGATGTTCTACCGACATTAAGAGACCAAGATGTCAGCCCAGACTGTTATACCCAGCAAAACTTTTAGTCACCAAAGATGGAGCAAATAAGATATTCCATAATAAAGTCAAATTTAAGCAATGTCTATCTACAAATCCAGCACTACAGAAGATGCCTGAAGAAAAAATCCAGTCTACAGATATTAACTGTACCTAAGAAAACACAAGGAGTAAATAATTCTAGACCAGCAAATCAATAGAAGGAAAACACAGGCACACACACACACACACACACACACACACACACGAGGGGAGGAGGGAGAGAGAGAAAAATAGCAGGAATCAACAAACACTGCTAATTGATATCTCTCAATGTCAATGGTCTCAATTCTCCAATAAAAAGACACAGATGAAGAGAATGGATGCAAAGATAGGATCCATCCTCCTGCTACAAGAAATGCACCCAACACCAAAGTTCAAAGAATGGAAAAAGACAGTCCAAGCAAATGATGTAAGAAACAAGCCAGTATTTTTAATTTTTAATAACTTACAAAACAGACTTAAACCAAAACTAATTAGAAGAAATAGGGAAGGTCACTATATACTCATCAAAGGAAAATCCACCAAAAGGATGTTGCAATTCTTAACATGTATGCATCAAACACACGGGTGCCCAAGTTCATAAAAAGAAACACACTTCTACAGACAATCACATATTGACCCTTTTGCACTATAATGGGAGACTTCAAAACTCCACACTCACCAATAGACAGTTCATCCAGCCAAAAGTTAAACAGAGAAATGCTGGAGCTAACTGATTTCATAAACCAAATGAACCTAACATATTTACAGAACATTTCACCAAAACACAAAAAATATACCTTCTTCTCAGGACCTCATGGAATTTTCTCCTAAATTGACACAAAGCAAGTTGCTGTGGGATAACGCTCTTGTACACTGTAAAGATTTGTCACTCGAATTGGATTAATAAAATGCTGATTGGCCAGTAGCCAGGCAGGAAGTGGAGGCGGGGTGACTAGACTAGGAGACTGGGAAGAAGAAAGACAGAGACAGAGTTGTCAGCCAGATCCAGAGGAATTAAAATGATAATACTGGACTGATAAAGGGTACTGAGCCATGTGACAAAACATAGACAAGAATTATGGGTTAATTTAAGTGTAAGAGCTGGTTAGTTATAAACCTGAACAATAAGCCAAATAGTTTGTAATTAATATAAGCTTCTGTGTTTATTTGGGACTGAACAGCTATGGGACCAGGCAGGACAGAAACTTGCAGCTACAGCAAGTCTCAACAGATATAAGAAAATTGAAACAACATCCTGCATCCTATATGACCACCATGAATTAAAGCTGGATATCAAAGACAGCAGATACAACAGAAAACTTACAAACTCAGGATAACTAAGCAATTCACTACTGAATGAAAAGTGGGTCAAGACAGAAATTAAGAAAAAATTAAAGACTTCTAGAATTGAATAAAAATGAGTACACAGCATATCCAACCTTACAGGACACAATGAAGATGATTCTAAGAGGCAAGAATAAAATTCTAAGTGCCTACATAAAAATACTACAGAAATCTTATACTAGTAACTTAACTTTCAGGTACACCTGAAAGCTCTAGAACAAAAAGAAGAAATCATACCCAAAATGAATAGACTGGAAAAAATAATCAAACTCAGGGATGAAAGCAATAAACTAGAAATTGAATGCACTTTCAACAGCACATAAGTAAGAGCAGAGAAGTGAGAGGTGACAACCTTGCAGCTGCAGGGATGTACGGCACTGGGAAAGTCCCCTCTTCTCAGTACTTCACCAGAGCAGCAGCACAAGGTTTCTTTAAAAGACCCTTGCTGAAATAGTGTCAGCGACTCCAGAGGCCAAGGTTTTTCCCTGTGTGGTCTAGTTTGGGTACTTGAGGAAAGTATTAGGGGTCTATACTCTGAGACCTGGCTTTCAAAATACTTGAAGCTATGAGAAAAACTACATCAAAATGGTTCAGTGTTTCACATGTTGGAACTCTGTTATGACCTCTAGACCACAATAAGATTTATTAGCTCACTGGTAAGTGGACAAAGAGAGACAAGTGCTTACAAGTGCTAGCGTCTACAGCACATCAGTAGAAACCATACCAGGAGTCTAATCGAGTATGTGAGAAAGAAAATATGACCCTTAGCCCACACCTTCTGTTAGTTGATAAGCAGTACTAGGATGTACACAAGCAGCAGAAGTCACTTTGAAGCTTTGCTCGTTGGAAGTCACCAATCCAAATAACTGAGAAGATAATATAAGGATGGCATAGGTGGATGATGTCACTATGCTTGTATTAGTAATAACATAAGGACAGATCCTGAACCTGTGTCCATGAAAGGGACCACTATTTGTGCAGTTATGTCCACATAAAAGAAGCAGTCTCTGCACTTGCACCCAAGGGAGTTACTATATATACACTATGCACTCCTGCTACGGTCTCTTTCCCTCACTTTAATATATATATTATATTCTGTATATATTATATATATTTTATATATTATATATATTATCCTATAAATAAGCATTATATATACAATGTTTATTTATAGGATAAAATTTCATTATATGTACTATATATATAATATAGTACAGTTATATGTACTATAACTTCATTTTTCATTTGTTGATGGACATCTAGGCTGTTTTCATTTCTTGTCTATTGTGAAAAGAACAGCAATGAACATAGATATAGAGATTTGTCTGTAGTAGGATGGAGTCATTCAAGCCAATGTCAGAACTGTATATGTGGGTCATAGAGTAGATTTTTTTTAACTTTTTAAGAAACTTAAATAAATCTGTAAATAAAAAACATGTCAAACAAAAACATCAGAGGAAAGCCTCACTAACAGATTACCTGAAATGAAAAGGAATTTCAGGTCTTGAAGAGAAGGTAGAAAACATGGATAGCTAGGTCAAAATGTTAAATCTAAAACAATTCAGGCACAAAACATTCAGGAAATCAGGAACACTATGAAAAGAATAAAACTATGAATAGGGATAGAAGAAAGAAAATAAACCCAGGTTAAAAGGACAGAAAATACCCGTTTTTTTTAAACATTTTTTTTGTTTTTGTGATTATAATACTTTCTGATTTTTCTTCTGCAATGTTCTCTTAGCTTTAAATGCAGAATGTTTTGTAGATGTAATAGGACTGGGCTCCACAGCTATGCATTTTGTTTGATTGTGATTTTTCTATAGTGGTTTTTAATTTGTTGCAAAAAGAATTTCCTTGATAGAGGTGGGTACTACACTTATCTATGGGTATAAGGACATATATTTAGAGTGTAGTTCAGAGTTATGATGTTTTAGTACAATGGTTAACCTACACCTCCTAATAGTGTCACTACCTATGAGCTTATGGGGGTCCAATTACATTCAAACTACTACAGAAGGCATTGAATCCACCCTGCCCATGACTCTAAAGGTGCCTAGTCTGAGGATAGACAAATGGGGCCTCAGACCAGGATGAATACTGAAATACGTGGCATCTGGGCTCACAACTATGTTGTGGAATAATCTTTTTGTATACTATGAAGATGCATCACTCTGATTGGTTCAATAAAAAGGAGACTGACAAATAGCTAGGCAGGATTTCCTGGCACAGAGGATGCTGGAAAGAAGAAGGGCACAGACACCAGGAGATGCGGAGGAAGCAGCATGAGCAATATAGAGTAAAGGTAATTGAGCCATGTAAAAATCATAGATTAAAAGATAAGGGTTAATTTAAGTTATAAGAGCTACTGAGAAAGAAGCCTAAACTATAGGCCAAGCTTTTATAATTAATAATAAGTCTCAGTGTCACTGTTAGAGAGTAGACAGTCCCGTGAAACAGTTTGATTACAAATAGAGTCCAACGTGGGGCACATATTTCCATATAACACCCGAGGAAGCTTTTAAAAAGGTTCCAAACACACAAAAACAGAGACAAGTGAGGTTCCCTAGTTCAGCAGTCTCTCATGCGAACCACAGTACAGAGACATGTCTTCCAGCTGCTGCCTGCAGGATTGAGTTGCCAGCACGCCATGAGCTAAGCTGCATGTGGTTTAACATTTTGCTCATGCAGACTGAAAAGGTTACAGGTACTCAGTAAAGCAGGTTCAGATGGGAAAAAAAAATCTCTAACAGGGTACAATGTGTGTATGCTTAAGAAAAAAAAAGAAAAAGAGTATAGATAGTCATAAAGGAAAATAAATAGTTTAAAGATAATAATGTCTTTAAAGAGAGAAGTAAAGTAATAAAAAATAAAATTATCCATGTAAGAATGGGAAATATGGTTTGTATCTTATATTGTTCTTTGTTAATTTTGAAGTTTTTGAATACTAATTAATAGACAACAGCTGCTGAGAGACATTGGATTATGGGAGGGACTACTGAATTAAACCAACCTATATACTTTAGAAATGCTTTAACTTTAAAATGGAAGTCAAAAATGTATTACATTGGGGAAGAGATTATGCTTTTGTTTCCATAGAAAATAAAAGGCTGTGGATTCCTTCTAGGTTAATTGAGATCATATTTGACCAGGGGAGACCTTCTGAGTATCTTGGTTTCAGACATGGAGGAGGAAGCCAAGAAAAACTACAGGACAGGTGATGTATAAGCTGATCCCTTGACATGGGAACAGCTCTAAGATGAGATGAGACATGATAAATCTTGTTGATACAGAGTCGTCATGACTTATTACATGCCATCCTTTCATATGACATGGGTAGAGATTTATATTACAGTTTGGTTATATAGTCCAAATGGAATTATAAAGTTGACAGATGCCTTTTACCTGCTCAAACATAAAACGACACAAAACAAAAAATCTTTAACTGACTTGTGTACACTGCACAGTCCATACTGATGTTAATAGGATATGTATGTTACCTTTAAAAGTTAGTGTGGTTTCAGAGCAAGGGGATCAGACACCAACAAAAACAGGTGGCCCAGGTGATCCCACATCTCAGAATGCATCTGTTGCACTTTTTCCAGAGTTCTGCATCCAGAACAGCTTCAAGGCTGGATGCTGAGATGGCCTAGCCTCACAGAATGTTCCAGTCAAAACTTCAAATAAGCCTTGTATTACACTATCACACCAAGATTGGACAACAGCTAGCTCCCCTAGGACTTGTCCATTATCTTAATTTTCTCAGGGATCCCTAAAGATGTCATCACCCCCAGGCAACAAGCAGTCTAAAAACATGATGTTCATATTCCCAAGAGATGGGGTAGATTGTTTTTGGTCTTTAGGTGGGTTATGGATGTTTACCATCATTTGGGGGGGTTACAAGTTGTTATTGGTAATGGTCAACAAAAACAATCACATACACACAAAAAAAACCAAAGGAGATTAGATTCAGAGATCTCTTTCTAAAGAGAAAAAGGGGGGATATAAGATAGAAATGATGAGATAAAAGAGTTGAGTATACTTTTGAACAACCACTAATCTCAAATACTTTACATTAGTATGGATTTTTGTATATTGATACAAATTTAAGGTTATTTTTGTTATACTGTAAGTATGTTTCTTTTCTTGTTTAAGATATTATACCTATGTAGCTTATTTTAAAATGTAATGTAAAGTTTTAGTCCTTGAAATCTATTTAGAATAATAAAAAATACAGGTTAATAGTTAGTCATTTATAAGAATCAAATTTACAGTCATGTTAGCTACGTTTTCCAGGTCATGCAAAGATATAGTTTAGATAGATAGGTGACCTTCAAACACCTCAAAGACCTACAGAATGTGGCAATTAAAATATTTTAATTACATAAAGCTTTTCATGACAGTGAGACATGTCTGCTCCTGGCAGCACCAATTTACTTCAAAAAAGGATGATGGACATCAAAGAACCTCCATTTGGAGTTTGTGTTCTTTGTTGGCAAAAGCTAGCCACTGGACAAAGAAACTACCTTTGCCTCAACTGCTGACAGTATGTCCAAATCAGACAAACAGAACACAAAGAAAAGCTTCTGCCAAACTTTGCCAAAACAAGGTAGGAAAGTCCTTCAAAAATTCCTACTTCACAGAAACGTCTGTCAGATATTTTAGGCCAATAGGTCAAAGATGGATGCCCCAATGTTACAGAGGAACCTTGAGGTGACTATGTAGGTAGCCAGATGTCTCTGTCATTTTTATAATTTTGGAAGCTTCTTCCTCTGCACTTTCTGTTTATTCAAGCAATAGTTTATCCTTCTTGGATCTCTGAAGGGAATTGAAGACTAGAGAATTATAGTTTTATAGTTTCCCTTGTTACTAAATTCAAAAATGAAACTTACATAAGAGATGTAAAGTTTATAAGGTTGACAAACATAAAAACTTAAGTTGTTTATTTTAAAAAGATGTTTTAAGATCTGAAAAGATATTTTTAGAATGGTAATGTAAGTTAGGGTAAAAATGGTTTAGGCATAAAACTTTGGACTAAGATAGGATAGATAACAAAGTATTTTCTCTGAATTTTCCAAATGCAAATGGACTGGATATTGTAAATATAATTCTTACCTGATAATTCTTCTTATTGTATATAGTTTTTCTATGTTAGAGTTAAAACAAAAATGGGGAAATGTTGTGGAATAACTTTTTTGTACACTGTGAAGATGTGTCACTCTGATTGGTTTAATAAGAAAAGTGAATGGTCAATAGTGAGGCAGAATTTCCAGGCACAGAGGACACTGTGAAGAAGGGAGGAGACATCAGAAGGCACAGAGGAAGCAGCATGGTCAATACAGAGTAAAGGTAACTGGGCCATGTAAAAGAATATAGATTAAAAGATATGGGTTGAATTAAGTTATAAGAGCCAGTCAGAAACAAGCCTATGCTATCAGCCAGACTTTCATAATTAATAATAAGTCTCAGTATCATTACTGGGGAGCCAATGGTCTTGATGAAAAAGTCCAATTACACACCTGATCCCAAAGAACCCTGAATGAAAATAATTTTGGAGCCCTGGCTCTTTTCTATACTGAAGGGAGCCTAGGCTGTAAACAGAGATAAGATGGAACATGGGTTCATCTCCAACAAAAATATTGCTGAAGACAGGCACAAGTGGTAGCCAGGCTCCTTCTTGACCCTAAAGGAATTGGGGCCAAAGACAGAAAGGTCAAGAGCCTAAGTGTAACTCTATCCCTGACCTAAACAGAACCCATGATAGAGAGGGAAAAAAATGGAGTCAGGGCTCACTACTGACCCTGAAGTACCCTGGGCTGAAGACTGAAAAGTGGAGCCTAGGATTACTCCAAACAAGACTGACCTAAAGACACAAATTGAGCCTGTGCTTATGCCAGAACCATTAGGAGACAGGGATGAAAACTGATGAATGGAGACCAGGCACATTGCTGAGTGAAAAGGAGCCTGAGCCAAAAGCACAGAGGTGTGGTTCCTGGGTCCACCCTTGACCTTAACAGAGCCTGGGTTGATTACTGTCAGAAATAGAGCCTGAGTTAATACCTAACCCTAAAGGGGCCTGGGCTGAAGACAGAAAGAAATGGAGCCTTGGCAGTTTCCTGATCCTAATGGCACGTGACTTACAACAATGGAGGCTTATGGTGAGAGATATTTGTACACTCTATGAAGATGTATTGCTGTGATTGGTTTAATAAAGAGCTGAATGACCAATAGCTAGGCAGGAGAGCATAGGCAGGATTTCTGGGGAGAGAGAGAGTAAGAGAATGGAAGCACTCAGAAGTCACCAGACAGACACAGAGAAAGCAAGATGGAAAGTACGTAGATGGGGTAACAAGCTTCATGGAAAAACATAGATTAAAAAATACTGGTTAATTTAATTTAGGAGAACTAATTAGGAAAAATTCTAAGCTAAGGCCAGNTTTCATTATTAATAATGTCTCCTTGTCATTATGTGTGAGCTGGTGACCCAAAGGAAAATCCAACTATAAGCTTATCCTTGATAGTAAATGAGTCTGAGCTGAAGGCTAACAAATAGAGCCTGAGTTCATCATAGACCCAAAAGTTGCCTGGAGCAAAAAAAGGAAGTGGAGCTAAACTCTTTCCTTCCCTTAAAGAAACCTGAGTTAAACACAGAAAGAAGTAGAGTCCTAAATCACACTTGATCTAAAAAGAGTCCAGGCCAAAGAAGTGATTTGGAGCCTTGGCTCAACCCTGACCTAATATTAACCTGGGCCAAAGACAGAAAGTTGTGTTACCAGGATCATCATTCGCATAAAGGAATTGGGGCTGAAGACTGAAAAATAATTGAGTCTTGGATCGATCTTGGCCCAGAAGGAGCCAAAGACAGAAAGAAATAGAGTATGAGCAAATCATTGACCCTAAAGCAGTCCAGGTCAAAATCAGGTTTGAGCCTGGATTCATGCCTGACTTCAAGGCAGACACAGCTGAAGGCTGAAAAATCGAAGCCAGGCTCATCGAATATCATAAAGGAACCTGGGGGTAAAAACAAAGATGAGGGGATTGAGCTCAAACCTGACCCTAATGGAGGATAGGTTGACAAATAACAGAAATGGAGTCCGGGCTCATTTCTGACCCAGAAGAAGTTGGGCAGAAGAGACAATGATGTGGAGCCTATTCTCATCCTTGTTCCAAAAAGAGGCAGATATAAATGGACCCTTCTCCATTCCTGCCAGTTAGGGGCCTGGGCCTAACACAGAACCTTTTAAGGCCTGAACTTATCCTTGGCTAAAAGCAGCTGGACTGGACTGACAAATGGGGCCCAGGCTCATCCCTTACTATAAAAGAGCCCAGCCCAATGGCATAAAGATGTGGAGCCTGAGCTCAACACTGATCCTGTAGGAGCTTAAGCCAAATGCAAAAAAATCTGAGGCCTGGCCTCATCCTTGACCTAAAAGGAGCCTGAAATAAAAACTGACAAATAAAGACCAGGTTCAAGCCTTACCCTTAAGGAGCCCAGGCCAAAGGCAGAAAGACACGGAGCCCAAGTTCCCAACTGACCCTAAAGGAACCCAGGGTGATGATGCACAGTAATGGAGACTAGGCCCTTTCCTGACTAGAAATGAGAATGAGCCAAAGAAAATTATGGGACCCAAGCCAAAGAGAGATTTGGAGCCTGGGCTCATCCTTGACCCCAAGGAGCCTGGTGTAACATTGACAAATAGAGCCCAGGCTAACCCCTGACCAGAGAGTAGCCTGGATTCATGAGAGAGAGAGACAGAGACAGAGACAGAGTGACAGAGACAGAGACAGAGACAGAGGGGGGAGAGAGACAGATACAGAGACAGAGTGACAGAGACAGACAGAGACAGAGGGGAGAGAGAGACAGAGACAGAGACAGAGTGACAGAGACAGACAGAGACAGAGACAGAGGGGAGAGAGAGAGAGACAGACAGGCAGAGGCAGACAGACAGAGAAAGAGAGACAGACAGACAGAGCAAGCACCTAGACTCTTCACTGACCTTTAAGGAGACTGAAGACAAAAGTGGGACCCCAGTATCGTTCTTGAATTAAAAAATCCCAGGTCAAAGACAAAAATGATAAGGAGTCTGGCTTCAACCCAGACCTAATATTAGCCCTGACCAAAGATACAGTGCTGTGGAGCCAGGGGTCATTCCTCTCATGAAGGGCTAGAGGCTGGGGTTAGGGGATCCTGGCCTCATCCCTGTTCCTGAGGGAGCTGGGCTGTTGCCTAGGAGAAAAGGAGCTGGTCTCACCATTGACACTAAAGGACTCTTGGTGGAAGTCAGAAAGAAATGGAGTCCTGGCTCATCCCTGATCCTAATATAGTCTGGTTTTAAGACAGACAGGAATGGAATCTTTACTCATCCTTGACTCAAAAGGAGACCAGGTTGAAGAGACAGAAATTTGGGGCCTTTGATTTACCTTGATCCAAAATGATCCTGGTCCAAAAAAATAAAGAAGGAAGGAAGGAAGGAAGGAAGGAAGGAAGGAAGGAAGGAAGGAAGAAAGGAAGAAAGGAAGAAAGGAAGAAAGGAAGAAAGGAAGAAAG
>LZPO01067942.1:3324-13496 GCA_001675575.1 Neotoma lepida
AATCTAAAATCTCCAAAAATAAATTTACATCTCCAAAGAGTGTGTGAGACTCTCTTCTAGAAGGTTTTTTAAATTCCAATTGATGTTTGGAAGAATCTAGATGTCAGTCTGACAATTGAGCCATGCTTCCAATAGCCACATCTTTGTCTTTCTTTTTATCCTATCAATTATGTTCCATTCTCAGTGTAACTGGCACCAAATGATCACATAAAGTGACAGCTTCTGACTTTCTACATGTCAGTGTGCACATCTGGCTGCTCAATTGTTATCACAAATTTCCTCCGTATGCTATTATGCTCTTTAGTGGGGGTGATTTGTAACTGAATGATATTGTCCTGGAATAAGGTTCTAATTAATCAAGTTAGTTAATTAATGAAGACTTTGATATGACATTCTAAATAAGAGTATGGCAAAGTAATGGTGTATTTTAATTGTTATGGGCTAATGAGGAAAGCACAAAGAATTAACATGCAAATTATGTGTTTATATCAAATGAAAAGCCAGATGACATTCTGAGACACTGCACAGAAGAAGCATGTTTCCAAACCTTTCAAGCACAGACAGGTGATGGCAGACAACAAGAGCAACAAAGCGATGCCAAGTTCGAGGACCTTAGCCACAGCCATCCGTACACTTGATAGAGCCAATAATCAATCACCAAGCTAAATGCCTGAACAGTAAACACTGATTGGAACCAATGTTCCAGGCACTGAAGGGAAAGAGGTAAATAAGACAGCCAAAATCTCTAATTTTGTGGAAATTATACTAAGAATAATCAGATGAATGTGAATTTATGATATGATGTTAGGGAGTGCCCAGCCCTGTAAAGAAAAACATGGCAGGTTAAAGAGACAGAGAATGCTAAGGGAAGAAGACCGATGGTAGGAAAGGTAGGAAAGGCAAATTTTTCTCAGGGGATAATGGCTGAGCTGAACCCTGCATGTGATGGAGACAAAGACAGACAGAGGGAAAGGCAGACAGAAGCAGCAGCAAATACAAAGATGCCGATAGAGGAGCACGTGTGGCCTCTCTGCACAACAGCTAGAGAGCAGGAGGGAGCAGGAGAGCAGCACGTGACGCAGTGATGTAGAGCAAGGTGAAATCTTCAAGGATCTGAAACAGGGTCGAGAGACTGGACTTCCACCTGTGGATGCTACAGATCCACCACCATGCTTTACCCATNGTGCAGAGGACCAGTGAGAAAGGCAGGGGGCGGTTATGAACACAGGCAGCCTTGGTGATTGGCTGGAGGAGATGAAGTGGTTGTCTCTGCTTGTTTTTATTTCCCCAGAGTAATCTAAATGAGGGAATCAGCTTAGTGGGAGAACTGAGGATGGGAGCTGGAGGGTGAGGTAAGTGAAGGTCTTCAATAGTTGTCTCAGAGAGTAGAAGTATTGCTTACTTTTTCTGGGATCCAAGAGTCCCTTCCCCCTTAAGAATGGCTTTCTATCTCTAACAAATTGGAGGGGGGGAGTAACTTCTAAAATTTTCCTTGACTAACATGTTTCTTGCTTTTGTGTATGAGAGAATATGAAGACATGTGTTATTTGGTATACAAGATGAGGCAAAAGCCTGTAATTGTGCTTTAAGAAAGTAATAAAATGCTGTGGACAAGCCTTTCNCCCACACCCACCTNACAACACATAGGCATCAAGAATGGTCTCCTTGCCATGTTNCTCAAAGCTTGACTCCAAAGTGACAGGCCACCCTGTCTACCTGCAAGCATTTTCCAGTGTGGCCCAAGACCGTTTACACTATTCAGGCAGTGGGTAGATCACGGGTAGGCAATATGTGGATATTGCTTGACACTGCATTTCATCATACACAAAAAGACAGAGGAAACATTTTGATCAGTTGTCTCTTAGTATGTCTAAATTCTATATTATTACAAACAAAGTACTCTCCATCCCAAATAAGGGTGAAAGTCACTATTTTAATGGACCCTAAAGAACCAAATGAAGAAAGAGCCTTTGTGGGTTTAACCAGAATGCTACTATCATTAGCCATGTTCTCTGGAATACAGGAGTCAACCTCTCGTGGACCTTTAGGTACCTTAGAGTCCTCACCCAGACCAGGTAGATGCCCAGCATCCATCCTAGCCCCACATCCTTCTAGACTTTCACAGCGAATTATCCCAAGACACAGTAGATGTTAACCTTGCGCCTCAAATTTAAGACCTGGCAAAAGTCACAGGGAAGGCTCATGGACCAAAGAGATCATAGATGCTGAGGAGCTGGTAGGGCAGAGCCCAGCACAGCCCAGCTGAGGATTCTCTTAGGTCCAGGATGCAGATTTCTGCATCTCCTAGGTGACAATTCACACATTTGCTAATCCTTAGCTCCTGATGAACTAAGAAGCCATTGTTTATTCTTCCTATTGTTCCCAGGGACTTGAATCAGCACAAAAACCAAACTGCATCCTGGCTGTCTCTTATACACATCTAGATGTGTATAAGAGACAGCTGTAGAACTGAGAGTTGAATGGAGCTGGGACTTGAGATGTACCTACAGATGAAGCAACACGATGAATGATTTTCCAAAAGGTCAGCACNGCTCCTTCACCCTCACCCCATTCGTTTCCATCAACCTCAATTTGTCTGACATATAACAGAAATCCAGCCATAAAACATTCACTATAAAAATTAACCTCATTTTGAAACATTAAAAAAAATCCATATAGTGTAATATCTGAAGCACAGGGCAGCTTCTCCATTAGGATCCCTGGATTGTGAGGAAAAGTGTAGACATTTAAAACCCTCTTATAAGGTGAGCTAATATACTCAGCAAGTTTCAAACCTTCTGTTCTGAGCATGGCCCTGGAAAGCCACTGTTGGTTCTCAAGCAAAAACCAGGAACAATTTATCCTCTCTCTACAGCATACCAGGGATAGCAGGAAGGGTGTCCACATCAGTCCTTTGCTTTGTTCCACTAGAAGCAGAAATCTTTAGCTAGAGTGGATGTCAAGCATTCAACTCTGACATGCCTATACCACATCCTGACAGATGAGTGATGAGACGCACTACCACTCCGCTCACACTTGACAACCTATGTAGAGAAAGAAACTCAGTGCCAAATGAAACTATACTTCCAAGCAGAGGAGATTCTGAAAATTACCATGTCTGAAAAGTTCTAGATCCCTTAACAAAAGTAATACAAAAGGTATTACTTTAGNTCCTGATTCCATTTTTTAAAAAAGTAACTTCTTTCCCTCTATCTCTGAATTCATCAACTGCTTCTCTGGTTTTACCAAATCAATAAAATATTTTGCATCTTTTAGATATAACCCAAGTTCCTAGGTTATGAAAAATTCTCTTCTCAGGACTTTGCCTGGAGAGTCCCTGAACAGCTGTTTATTTACCCACACTACTTATTCACTCACACTATTGTTACTTATAGATGTTTTTAAGAGTCAGAATGAAAAGGCAAGAGTCAAAAGAGGTCAGAGAAAAGATGAATCTATAATCATATTCAATGTATTTATTACAATAAAACCTGGAGATCCTATCAAGTGTAAGAGGATTGTTTTAATTAATTTTAATGTAGTTATAAGGTAGAAGATTATGCAGCCATTAAGAATTACTTAAGGCTGGAGTGTTTTAATAATATGAAGAGCTATCTGCAGTATCATTAAAGAACAGGATCTTGGAACAGGAGAAATCTCGGTGCTCTAGGGGGCAGACACAAGGCTTGCTGGCCTAACAGAGTAGGGTGCTCTGCACTCAGACTGTCTCAAAAATCATGGTATAGAACAAATGAGGAACACATCACATCTAATGTCAACCTCTGGCCTATCCATATATAGCCACACTCACACAAGCACACATTGTATGTATACATATGTATATATACACAAACATGTACAAACACACATAGCCTACACACACACACACACACACACACACACACACAGAAAAAACAATGGGTACAGTATTATCAAATTCACTGAATGTTTGACAAACATTGATTGGCTGACAACCTTCTATTTATAATTCCTTCCCATGCCAGGACTCCTTGCAGATAGGTTTTATAAAATGAGATATAACCAAAGGGTCTGCTGGGTTAATTTTTGTCTAATTTAAAAAAGAATACTCATCTAGAACATGTATCCTATTGTTTGTCCTTTGGTTTATCAATACAAACATAATACAGGATATATATATATATATATATATATATATATCCTTAAAATTTTCATGCTTTTTTAATCACATTTACTCCTCCCCAACTCCTCCAAGTTCCACTCCTTCCTTACCCATACAACTTTGTGTGTTAAAATCCAACAGATTAGGCTTGGCCACTCATCTCTAACATACCAAGTAAAGAATAAGAAATGGTGAGAAAATAAATATATATTTATATTCAATGAGGGCACACTGGGGAAAAGAACAGCTAAAGGGATCCAACAACCTCAAATCTGTCTTCAGCATACCAACATGAGGTTTGGGTTTACATAGAGCATGGTGAGTCTGCACACCTTAGCAGTCCTGTTCAACGTGTGGTCCCTTTCACTACTGTGACAGATCCATGGGTTATGTAAAGTGATCCAGAAACTTGTTAGTGTGTTAATTGTTTATGGTACAGCCTGGCCCGAATGCATATCTGTCCTCTCCTAGATGACAAAATCTGTCCTATGACCTCTGCTCTTCCTAGAATTCAAGGTAACTTGAAAGGAAAGGTTATAGGTAATCAATTACCTCTGTGTCTCCATCCAAACTATAGACACAAATGAGGCAGAGATGTCGNGCTTTCCATCCTTCCTTTAGTTATTTTGTGAGCCCAAGGAAAGAGGCAAGCTTTTTAGTAAAGGTATCCTAAATGCCTGATTCAGTATCCAAAGGAGGAGGCCCACTGCAACCATTCAGACAAAAACAGCTCGCATAGACCAAGAGGGGAACACCACATGACCAGCTGGGTCCCCTGGAAAGTCCTGGACAGAGCCTCTGTGGCCTGGGTTTTCTCTAATTCACAGTGGAACATGTTCCCAATACACAGAATATTCTATTTTTATCACTTTGTTTAGATAACCTTTTGGTATTTTTACCACATGTGCAGTTGTATTGTTTTTTTAAATAAGAAAATTGATGCTGAATAGAAGGGGAAAAAGTGTTAGGATCCTCACAAGCAATCTGAAGGCTGTGAATGGAGACTCAAATCATTTAACAGCAAGAGCACAGGCAAATAAAACATGCCCCAAATAGAATTCTTCTGAGTTGCTCAATGCTATGAATATTTTCGTCCCTTTTCACATTGACTGTCTATTGCTATTAACACTATTCCTCAGCCTGGAAAAACTTAGGTCTACTATTATGGTAGGTACTGTGCAAGGAAGGCATTGAGGACTGAAACACAAAGACAGTTGTGACGAAAACGAACTAAAACAATTAATAAAGAAGAATTCTAGGGATGCAAATTATCTTGTTTGACACCACTCAGCTTCTTACTGTTGAAACAAGAATGAAAATGCATGTTTACCAATTCTAAGTGGTGTTCTTCACTCTATTACATGCTCATGCATGAATATATCTAGCTAAAGAGTGAAGGGGTTTTTTTATTGTTGTCATTATTTTTGTTTTTGTTTTTGTTATTGTTGATTTTTTGAAACAGCATCTTATTATTTAGCCTGGCAAATGTGAGGCTCATTATGTAACCAAAGCTGGCCTCAAAATATGGCAGGCAGTCCTTCTGCCCTTGCCTCCTGCATCCTGAGATTCTAGGCAAGCCACACTACACCCACCCTGAAAGATTTACAAGATGATAGAAATGGGGCCAAGAGTTCTGGGAAATAGCCCTTGTTCTTCTGTTATAAACATCAGAGGGCTCTTTCACCTAAATAAAAAAAGAAGTCTGCTTGAATATGTAGATAAGAGTCTAGTTTTGTCTATCTATATCACACTGATCCAATGACCACAGACCATAGCTGAACACACCATGAAATGGGGAGAAATAAACAAAACAGTGCAATTCAGTGTGGGATACTAGAGGTAACAAGGGCCATCTGACCTACTCATTTCTCTTTCCATCCTCTGTTCTGATGCTCTGGTAGACAGAACCAAAGAATAACCCCTAAGGGTGCATGCGGGTTCACTGACACAGTCAGGACTTTGGAGATTGGGCAGAATAACGAATCCTGCTCCAGAGAAAGGATAGCCACACTGTCTGTAAGGGTCCATAACAGGACAGTGAGGGACAATAGAATATGCTACTTCATAGTTGCTGTAGTAGAATATTTTAAGGTGTGTTACTTTTGTTTATGTTGCATTTGTTTAACTCTGTGAAGCTGTGTTACTGAGTCTGTGTAAAACACCTGATGATCTAATAAAGAACTGGCCAATAACAAGGCAGGAGAAAGGATAGACGGGGCTGGCAGGCAGAGAGGATGTATAGAGGGAGAAATCTAGGAGGAGGAGTGAAAAAAANAGATGGAGGAGTGAAAAGATCTAGCAGTCAGAGAAGGAGAGGAGGACTCCAGGGGCCCAGCCACCCAGCTACACAGCCAGCCGTGGAGTAAGAGTAAGATTTACAGTAGTCAGAGAATAGGAAAAGCCCAGAGGCAAAAGGTACACAGGGCTAATTTAAAGTTAAGGAAATAAGGCAAGCTGAGACCCTAAGACCGGGCATTCATACATAAGAATAAGCCTCTATGTGTGATTTATTTGGGAGTGGGTGGCGGGCCCCCCATAAAAGAGTAAAATACAGGTAACAACAGTATACCACTGTGGCATAAGCATTATTCTGAGCTAAAGNTCGGCTCAGGAATATAATGATGCTTCCCTCCTTCCTGAAAGCAGGAGATAAAGTCTGCACATGGACGATGTCCTCCCTGTATCATAAACAGAAGGATTACCTGCCCAGTGTGGGGAGTGAGGGCAAGCCTAAGAGCAAGAGAATTCTGTACAAATAGATCCCATTAAAACATTTTTTTGAAAATCAATGTTTAGTCTCCTTACATAATTTAATTACTTTTTGTAGACTGTTTCTTTGTTCCAGGAGCTACAAACTCATAAAGGCTCTGCCAGCTCTTTCGGTCTTTGTTTCCTTAGGAGAACTCATCGTTAGGAGAAACAGTATTAAATAAATGTATATGCTTTTCTCCCGTTAATCCATCATGTCGAGTTTGTTCTCAAGGCCAGCCAGAAAACACTCTAAGAAAGTACAGATCAAATTCTGCTTCTCCCACAGTAACCATCTTGANAGCTGAGAGGTCCCTGACTGGTTCTTGAGAATAAGGACAAGTGCAGGCATGTTTCTCAGACATAATTCACAACTCAGACTGAAAGTCCAGGGACCATGTGGCACAAATGAGTGCCACAACTATCCATGCCCCCTGGTCTGTACACACTTCATAGTACAGCAGCTGCATTGTGTTCTGTGGTGACCTGCTGGCAATGTTTGTCTTCCAGGTGGACTCTATGCTCCCTGGAGGCAAGGACTATTTCCTCCCNTGGTTGCTGGGGACACGCAGACCTTACTCCTTCCAAGAACTGAGATAAATGCCTAGCAAATAGGATAAAGACTGAAGACTGAATGTTCCCTCCATTCTAAGCTTTCTTCCTATAGTTTAAAAAGACAACAACTTTGCTGAAGGGGTAGGGGAAAGTTTTGTTCAAGTCTGTCAAGTAAAGTTCCCCTCTATAACCCTGACTGAGTGCAAATGACAGGACTTGGCAGTGCCTTTTATCACTTGCTCTCCAGATAAGCCGGTGAGTGTAGTCCCCACTGTGTCAGCTAGCATCCCTTGCCACCTCCTGCAACATGCTATTTCATTGGTCACTCTAGGTTCTGTCAGGCAGGAATAAGCAGCCTATCAGACCAAAGCAGAAATGACAAGCCCAGCTTGTAGAAGTCCCATCTAGAAGAGCAATGATGAAGTGAGAAAACATGACAAGGGCGCTAGGCTTCATTACTATTGATTCCCTGCTGGGGATTTCATGGGGAAATATCCATCACAGTTAGAGAAAGGGCACATGGCTCACCTCCAACTCTTTTTGTCTTCAAGTTCTTTAAAAAAAATCAACTATGAAAGACAAGAAGCTAGAAATTAGTTAATGGAGGCCAGAGGGGGGTTTGTGTGTGTGTGTGTGTGTGTGTGTGTGTGTGTGTGTGTGTATGTGTGTATAATAAAAACCACTCATCACTGCCCCTTAATTATGTAAATCTTCTCCTACCAAGTGTAGTAAACTTATGTATTGAGCCTCACCAGTACCATCCTGGTAATCCAGAGCAGAAGCCATTCTGCAATGACTCAAGCCACATTTCACAATAGACTCTAAAGGACCCATGATGTCATTTGCTAAAATGACTCAATCCAGATGGAAAGCCTTCTGACCTATACATAATTGATTGACCTTTGCTATGCTTTCCTCAGTTATTTATATACTATCAGATACATGAATGTATATCAGTGATATTTACACTTGGCAGCTACTTTTAAAAACACATTATTCAATTGAGATTTGAAGCTTTTTATGGCCATTTCCTGACTAGACTTCATAAACAAAGAACAAGGGAAGATGTTATCTTAAAAAGAGTGTTTAACAGGCTCTGGAGAGTCCAAAGAGGTTTTTCTACTCTGTTTTAAATTATAGTAGGTAAGATCTATCTATCTATCTATCTATCTATCTATCTATCTATGCATCCATCCATCTATCCATCCATCTACCTACCTACCTACCTATCTACCTATTTACCCAAAGCTGAGTTCCAGAACCTAAAACTAAGAATAACTAAACATGTATGATTCATTTTCCAATTTGGGACTAAATAACTTTGGCAAAATGTGCTTTGCTAAGAAGATGAAAGATTTTTGAATATTTGTATCAGCTGAGGTGAAGGTAATTAGAGACCATAATCAATTACCAGGAAAACGCTTTGCTGTGTACTATTCTTTGGCAGTTTTTTAAAATGATTTATTTATTCTTATGTTATATGCATTGATGTTTTGCTTGCATGTATGTCTGTATGAAGGTGTCAGATCCCCTGGAACTGGAGTTACTGACAGTTGTGAGCTACCAAGTGGGTGCTGGGAATTGAACCCAGGTCCTCTTAACTGCTGAGCCATCTCACCAGCCCCTATTCTTTGGCTTTTCCAAAAGAAGTTGGCTATGAATTCTGTGATATCAGTAAGATGGTTTTGCAACAGTGCTGACGTGTATTGACGTAACAGATCCTCTAGGCTGAGAAAAAGGCATGGCTCAGCCTAATGAATCATAGCTTGAGCCTCCTTATGCTTCTGGAAAAGATTTGTTAACCTGTTACAGGCAAGTCCACTTGTCCTCTGGCTTTTATTTCGTGGTTTTCTATAAAATCACAAGTCATGGGTACATATTTCTGTAGGTTCTGTGGAAAGAAATTAGATTTCCTCATTGGTTTGGACAAACTATGAATAAGTTCCTTTTCCTTTACAATTTCTGCTTCCTATTTTCTATTGGAACTCAAAGAATCTAGGATAGTGAGTTATGGACCTGAGGGTCCAGTAACAAGTTTAAAATGATCTGAAGACTGGATTAAGGAAAGCAAATATGTTTTAAGTGTGCCCTCACTGCCAATTTCTATACAAAGGACAGACATCAATAACCAATCACTGAGTTATTAACCACTGAGCCCTGACAAGGTTTCAAAATGTTTTCCATCAGTTCTCCAAGAAAACACTTCCAATATAATGGACTAGCGATGACAAATTATTGGATAGTGGAGCTTATATCTTTATCAAATCAATTTTATCTTCTTACCATAAGCTCTTAGTTTCAGTCTAAAATTAAATGGCTTTTTTGTTTAAAAAAATTAGAACTACTCCTTTGAACCTCATAAAAACNTTAAAGCAAACCTAGCAGTTGTGCATATGGCTGATTAAATCACTGGTGTAAATGAGAAGCAAAGAGAAGGTCTAAGCAGGAAAATATGAAGATGCTTACATGTTCACCTAGATATGTGATGGACCAGAGAGTAAGGGATAGATTGCAGATATATAGCTGGGGGGAGAAATCTTAGCAATAACAGCCCATAGAAACAGCACAAGTAGAGGGTGACATAAACCTATTTCTGTAGGTTCTGTGGGTTCCAAGTGCTCTATCTCAGTGAACAGTCAACACATGCCCTAATGCTTTGGCCACCCTCATTCTTTTTGTTTTTGTTTTTGTTTTAATTTTATCTTTTATTATGAAAAAATTTTCATTC
>LZPO01067947.1:0-10479 GCA_001675575.1 Neotoma lepida
ATGTGAATGATGCCAAGTGGCACAATTTACCCCCAATAAGAGTATCTGAGTATCCCCAAGAATAACCACCACCACCCCACCTGAGATAGACAATCTACAGAATGAGCAAAAAACAGTTACTTTAAGCGACTGTTTCATTTTATCTTTAATTAGTTAACTTTAAAAAAATAATTTACTTACTTTTATTTCATGTGCATTTGTGTTTTGCCTGTATGTATTGTTTGTGTGAAGGTGTTGGAATCCCCTGAAACTAGAGTTACAGACAGTTGTGAGCTGCCACGTGGTTGTTGGGCATTGAACCTAGGTCCTCTAGAAGAGCAGCCAGTGGTCTTATCTGTTGAACCATCTCTCCATCTCCAGTCCCTAATTTTAAGTGATTAGAGTTGTACCTACATGTATGTTTGTGTATCATGTACAAGCCTGGTATCCTTGGAGGCCAGAAGAGGACATTAGACTCTCCCTGGAACTGGAGTTATAGGAGGTTGTGAATTAACAAAAGGGTGATGGGAATTGAACCCAGGTACCACGGAACAGCGTCCAGTGAATAAACCATCTCTAACCGCTAGCCACTAAGTTTCAATAAGGGTTATAATATAGTACAGGTAACAGAAAATAGAATATGGCATCAAGTGCTATTATTGACAGAGAGGACAGAATCAACGGCACGCTACAAAGACTACAACAAGCAACTGATTTTCTAGGAAGAAGCTCTAAGCTGTCCCAAATCACAAAAACAATAATTCTGTCACTATACTTGAAATGAAATTCTTAATAACCAATAAGTATATTTTACAAAAGAACTGCCCTGAACTNCAGGGTGGTGGTGGCACACACCTTTTATCCCAGCACTCAGGAGGCAGAAGAAGTGGATCATCTGAAAGTGCGTTTGAGGCCAGCCTGGTCTACAGAGCGAGTTCCAGGACAGCCAGGGCTACACAGAAAAACCCTGTCTTGAAAAACCAAAAAGGAAAACTAGCCCTAAACTATCCGGCTCTTTGGAGGGAGGGGCATAGCCCCAACCTGAAACTGCAGCAGGCTATGTATCTAGGTGTGAAGATAAAACAGGACTAAGAGGTAAAGCATCTGCACCCAGGCCTGAGAGCCTCCTGGCCCTGGCCTTCACGCCATCAGTTCTCAGGTAAAAGAGAAGACTCCAAACTGGTCAGTGCCAAAGGGCCTGGTGTAGAAACACTTCTCCCCAGGCAACGTGACTGAGTAGGGACTCAACTCAGCAAAGTCTCTGGAAGTTGTGAGGACTGACATGATATTCTTGACCAAATGAAGGTCAGGCTTCCAACACAGAGCTAAAAGTCTATTCAGGAAAACAATCAGGCCACTTGAGCTGAGAATTTAGTCAACCTGTCCTAAACACCAGTACTTTTCTGCACTGCTGAAGGTGAGTCCTGATAGAAACTGCTCTCTGACTGGACATCTAGCATCTGTTCCTTCCAACTGCTGGAACCTGACAGTCATGTTTCATGGGGATTATTCCTTAAATGTGAGGCTCTCTATCTTCCAGGGCTTCCACCAGAAAGGAAAAGCCACCTGTGGTCTCAATATCACCTCCAGCCACTGACTGTCATCTAACCGAATGTTACATTGCTTCAGTTACTTAGTAGAAAGCCACCAAAAACATGAAATTTGAACTTCAAAAGCAAGTCTGGAATTACTAAAAATTGGAACCAGGTGTGGTGGTGCATACCTGTAATCACTCTGAAGGTTCATGAGTTTGAGGCTAGCTTAGACTACAAAGTGAGTTCCAGGCCAATGTGAAAGCTTATGGCAAGACCTTATTTCATAAAATCTAAGTAAGTTTATGAATAATACTAGACAAAATCCAATAAAGTCTCGCTACTGGAAGTAGCAAGAAAGGGACAAGAAGAACAATCAACACAGAATCAAATACTTTTCTAAGAAAAATGAGCATGGACATATATAGTCACATCTAATTCTAAGAATGACAGACACTGCAACCAACTATGTGCTTTCACAGGAATGCTGCCCAAGTATGAGTGTCTTGTCCCAAACCCCTAAACCACCTACTGGGAGCTACAGGGCTTGGCTTAAGCCCTTCTGCTAGTCTAGAATGTCCTCACTAACCTTTCTTCTAAGTGATTCCAAGTGCTAACTGTTGTGTACATCCAACACCACCCTCACTTTCCCCTTCTAGGCAGTATCACAATCCTTTACCNCNTCTAAGGCCAGTGTCCATGAACAGTTAACATGTCAACTGAGATGAGGCAACCCCAGAGGACTGATGGGGTTTCAACAGCACTTCTAAGTACACTTGGGTTGCTAAGGTAGTATGTCTCTCAACTCTGTCTGATAGGGTGTTAAAGAGAACCTTTGAGCACCCATCACAAAGCAATATTTCCAGCAAAGAGACCTATCTAAGGCAGCGAGGAGAAAGGTGCATGGCTCACCTTGGTTGGTCTTGGTGGCTGGCTTCCAGTTTTCAGCACTAATTACCGGCAGACAGACCTGCCCCCAAGTCCTACTGGCCTTTCAAACCTAAATAGTTACTATAAATGTGTACTTTTAATGCACTTTGTGTTGTCTCTCCTTAACAAGTAGTTAAGGAAATGTAGATCTTGTAATGGTATGTATGATGGCCCAGATTTTAAAAAAGGTGCTTGTTGTGTTTTTAAACTTCAGTTTACATGGAGAGAGAATTGCATTGATAATAGATAAATCAGAGGAAATGTTAAGGGACAGATAAATGTAAGGCCTCAGATAGTCAATATTAAAGAATCTACCTTATTCAGATGATGGTGAATACAGGAGTATTTTAAAGAGTAGGATGAGTACCTGTCTCTTATACACATCTAGATGTGTAAATCTACCTTATTCAGATGATGGTGAATACAGGAGTATTTTAAAGAGTAGGATGAGTACTCTGTCTTAGAAGGGTTAGTATTGTGTGAAAATAGATTAGAGAATGATAGAAGCCTAGAAGTCCTAATTCTTGGCAGACTTTTAGAAGTTGAGTTTCTGTCTCTTATACACATCTAGATGTGTATAAGAGACAGGGTCACTTTCAATGATTTCCTGAATCTATTTTGAGTTGTTTACCTTCTGTTTAAAGAGCTTCCCTTTAGGATGGAAAGTTTCAGTCTAGGAGGAAACCATTAAATAGCACTTGGCTAGCTCATAGATGAAAAATAGAGTTGCATGGTTGGATAAAATAGCCTGGGGAACAGAGAGTGACAATATGGCACTGAAAAAGTCTCANTTGTTTAAGAGATAGGCAAAAGATGTTCTTACTAATGCTTGATATTTTGTCCTTTATTTTAGAATGATGCTGAAACATTACAGAAGTGTCTTATTTTGTGCTATGAACTGTTGAAGCAGATGTCCATTTCAGCTGGAATTGGTGCAACTATGAATGGGATCATTGAATCTTTGGTATACTGCTGGCCTCTGAGACCTTATACTCCTCTACCTTATTATATAATATGTTCACTAGTGCTTCAAATAATTAAAAGACTACCATTTAAAACATCTGATTAATACAAATAATGAGCTATATATATCCATAGTGACTACTTCATAGTATGAGGAATAAATAAGATAATGCATTTTTATGAAGTCACTGTTTTAAATAAAATAGAAACTGTTCACTCAGCATATGTTCACTGAATGCATATTATCCAAGAAATGCTTGAAATATAGGTACATAAAATACAAAACATACAAATTGTCATCCTGGATCTTCTGCTTAAGTGAGGGCAACATTGTTAAAAAATAGATACTCTAGATATTTATGTACTCATATGTGTGTGACAATAACAAAAAGGCCATCAATTTCAGGGGTGGGAGTTGGGGAGCACGCAATGGGTGGGTGGGGACATGGAAGGGGTTGAAGGAAGCAGATGGAAGGAGGAAAAGGGATGTAATTAAAATATAAAAAATAGTTACTTAAGCTATTGGCACTGGTTATGAAGATTTATATGGTCATAAGTTAACTTAATAATTGCAGGGTTTGACCTATTCAAGAAGAATGATCCTGCTATGATATTTAAAAGATGTGAAAAAGAGAGGGAAGAACATTTAAAACCAGAGCCAAGTATAA
Source organism: Neotoma lepida (assembly GCA_001675575.1). Taxonomy (NCBI): domain Eukaryota; kingdom Metazoa; phylum Chordata; class Mammalia; order Rodentia; family Cricetidae; genus Neotoma; species Neotoma lepida. The sequence continues at coordinate 4,073 of LZPO01067947.1, forward strand.
CTATTAAAAACTAGTGTAGGTTGATGCATACTATAATAACAGTTTTAAAGACGGAAGAATATAAATTTATCTCACTGAAAATTTTTATCATTTACATTCTGTAGCAATATTTTGAGTATATAAGATAAACTATAACATAAAAATTGTACTTTTTTTTACTAATTTTTTTTGCTTTAATGTGGATTTTAAAATAACCAAAATGACATGTAATTTTTATTTGTGGACTTTATTTCTGTTGGGTGGTATTGAATAGGCATCAAAATCAGACAGTTGAACATGCTAAAAACACAGTGCAGTGTGTCTGAACTGAGGATGTAGGAAGTACTACACATTATATTAAGGAGTTTTGTCTCATTCTGTTAGCAGTGAGAATCCTTGAATCAGTATTAGCAGATGTGGGGATGTTAACATATTGAAACAGGAAAATGCTCTAGCTGTGTTCTGCTTAATCAACTTTATAATTACCCTTTTTCATTTTTTTAACTGATAAAACTTTCTTCTTTATATCATGGAATAGTATGGAAATGAAATAACCTTACAAAATCATATGGAAATCATCATTTTGATCGTGATTTTAATATGGCATTGTAAATTTCTTGCCTTGGTCAAAATTATTTTAATTTTTACCTCATTGTAGATTCTTCCTGGAATAATAAGTGTTCATCCTATAGTAAGAAATTTGGCTGTTTTGTGCTTGGGATGCTGTGGACTACAGAATCAGGATTTTGCAAGTAAACACTTTATGTTATTGTTACAGGTAGGATTTATTTTATGACAAAAATCTTGTGTCTGTTTCCTGAAATGCTCTGTATCTCTGGTGATATGTTAATATTCTGGATATGTTCAGATGCTTATTGATGATTATGGATAATCTTTAGGGATTCAGTTTTTATCTTGATATCTTATCAAGATGGCCTTATAGAAAAAAAATGAAGTAACAATTTAAGATAAGTCATGTAGCTTATATGAGTGCATACTATGTTCTATCAGTGTTTTCTACATCTTAGAACCTCCTTTCTGCTTTAATGTCACATGTTTCCTATATTCTCCCTTCATTTTCCTTTCTTGTGCATAACCCCCCCCACACACACACACTTGTATTCGTCCCTATAAATATTGTTAGCTTGGGATTCAACAGTCTAATAAGTTACCTCACTTAATACAATTGTTGGATCTGGCCATGTTTTTAAAGTTGAAAGTATTTGTGAATGATAGCAGATTGAAGGGCAGAAAACTTCTGAAGTTTGCCTATATTTTGTANACTCTTCTGAGTTGTGATTTTTAATTTATTTTTTATTTATTGTTTAGCCTTTTCTTAGTTTACACAAAAGAGTCCATGATCAAAAGAAGATAACTACCGAGTAGATACAGTCTTGTATTTTCATAAAAGTTGGGTATTTTTGTGTGTGTGTCTTTTTTTTACCTTATTTAATTATTTTTGGTATTTTGAGACAAGGTTTCTCTGTGTAGCCCTGGTTGTCTTGGACCTCGCTTTATAGACTAGATTGGCCTCGAACTCAGAGATATGCCTGCTTCTGTCCCCAGAGTGTTGAGATTAAAGGCATGCACCTCCATGCCCAGCTGTATAAAAGTTTTTTAAAATAAATATTCTTAAGGCTTTCATTGGACAATTTTTAGATGAGTAATGAAATGTCTATATTCGGCTAAGAAAAACTTGTTAAGTGCTAATAATAAAAATTGATAGAATGTATAAAGATTTGTTAGAAAAGCAGAAGAGGGTATTATTTCATATTAAAATCTCCTTAAGCTTTAATATTGGTAGCTATTGCTGCATATTAGGGGCATGAGTGTAATGAGGAAACTGTGCATGCTGAGGTAGTAGCGTATTGTATCTGGAGTTTGCAGAAACATCGTAATAACATGTTTTTATTTTTATTTTTTTTTAATGTGCATTTGGTGTTTTGCCATGGAACTGGAGTTACAGACAGTTGTGAGCTGCCATATGGGTGCTGGGACTTGAACCCAGGTCCTCTGGAAGAGCATTCAGTACTCTTAACCTCTGAGCCATCTCTCCAGCCCCATAATAACATGTTTTTAAGAGAATTTGGTTTTGGCAGATTTACAGGGCTCATTCTCAAAACATGTAGTGGATATGTTCTTGAAATTCTCTTCAAAGTTTTGAAAATAAGTCATTTTTCTAATTACAGTAATCTGACCAACACAGAGGTGATTTTTGTTTATTTTAAAGGTCAAGTTACATTGAATAATATAGTTATCATAATAGAATTCCTTTCTCCCATGGTTTTGGAATTTGCTGTGTAGTTCTTAATTCAAGATAGACTTAAACNTTGTGTGCATATGCAGAGATCTATATGAGGTATCTTCCTCAGTTTCTCTTCTGTCTAACTTTGAGACAAGGATCTCTCATTGAACCAGGACCTCCTTGATTTGGTTAGGCTGGTTGGCCAGTGAGCACCAGGGATCCACTTATTTCTGTCCCCGCAGCGAGAGGGTTATAGATATGCATTGCTCTATGTACCTAGCTTCTTGTGTGGATGCTGGTTATCTGAAATGCTTACGTTTGACAGGCACTTAACCAACTAGGCCATTTCCCTAGCTCCCTAAACTGCTTTTAGAAGCGTCTAGTTGGCAACTGAATTAATTCACTGTATGAAATTTGAATTTATTAAGTGTACTGACATTGTAGCAGTTTTAAGTTCATCAAAATGTTCTTTTTTTTTGATAGGCAGAGAAAACAGTTTACTCTATAGTTTTTCTGGCTTTTAGAAAAATGATAAAATTGAGTTTGTTTTTTCTTGTGAAAGGACCAAATAATAGCCAGACTCTGACTCCAGAACTTTTTTCCACTGTAAAGATTGATTTAAGGACCAAAAAAGATAAATAAAAAGATAAATAAAAACATGTTTTATTTTTATTTTTTTTTTAATGTGCATTTGGTGTTTTNCCATGGAACTGGAGTTACAGACAGTTGTGAGCTGCCATATGGGTGCTGGGACTTGAACCCAGGTCCTCTGGAAGAGCATTCAGTACTCTTAACCTCTGAGCCATCTCTCCAGCCCCATAATGACACTGTAAAGATTGATTTAAGGACCAAAGTTCCAGATGTTATGAGATAAACATATTTCTTTTTTTTTGGTTTTTCGAGACAGGGTTTCTCTGCGCAGCTTTGGTGCCTTTCCTGGAACTCATTCGGTAGCCCAGGCTGGTCTNGAACTCACAGAGATCCGCCTGCCTCTGCCTCCCGAGTGCTGGGATTAAAGGTGTGCGCCACCACTGCCTGGCCATATTTCTTTTTGAAAATTGAAATTTTAATTATAATTCTGAAAAATGTTTTGTTTCACTTAATACTGTCATTGAAATTTAACTAAGAAAAGATACTAATTTTATTTAGGATATAGAATTGAGTTGTTTTACTGAAGTTTTTGGGCTGCTTGTCTAATTGTAGGTTTTGCAAATTGATGATGTCACAATAAAAATCAGTGCTTTAAAGGCAATCTTTGACCAACTGATGACGTTTGGGATTGAACCATTTAAAACTAAGAAAGTTAAGGCCATTCAGTGTGAAGGTGTGGAAATAAACAGTGATGACGAACAAGAAGGGAAAGATGCTGAGGAGACTGCTACAGCTAAGAATGTTCTGAAACTCCTTTCTGATTTCTTAGATAGCGAGGTAAGAAATCATTCAACTCTACAGTTGTGAAGTATTTGCAGCATGCGTTTATGTTCATAGTTCTAATTTTTGTACCAANGTTTACCTCTGACACAATTTTATTTTAAAAATAAAAAATATAAATTTTACATCTACTATAATTAGTTTTTATCAAATTGGTATGCAAAGAATTGAAGGTTCTTTTTTCACAGTGTTTTCATCACAGTAACAAATGAAATTAGAACAGATACTATTGTAAATGAACACTTTTTTTCCTTTTATAAAAATACTTTTTTTCTTCATTTCCTTTTGGATTGTTCACTGCTCTAGAACAGAAATTCAGCTGAGGTGTGTGTGTGTGTAACTTTACAACTTTGCTGAATTGAATTGGCTTATTAACAAGTAACTTTGGAAAGGGGATTCTTGGGATTTTTCTCTGTGTAGAGCCATGTTATTTCTGAAGAGGTACAATATTAATGTCATACCTTTTGTTTCTTGTTCAATTGCTCTGCTTCATCTTCCGATACAGTGTTAAGTGGCTGAAGCAAATGTCCTTGTCATATTTTTGGTTTTTAAGGGGAAAGTTGTGAATCTTGTTAATAAATGCAATGTTGGTTATAGGGTTTTCATGAATGCCCTTTATCATTTTGAGAGGATTACTTTCTATTCTTATATCCCTGGCTATTTTGTTTGTATTTTAATAAAAAGATGTTTGATTTTGTCAAGTGTTCTTTTTGCTTCAGTCAATATGATCATGAGGGATTTTCTTCTCTTTGATATGTTGATAATGGCATGTATCATTACTTGATTGTCATATGCACCACCTGTGCATTTCCGTGATAANTNCTGCTTGCTCATGATGCATAGCCCTTTCACTGTGTTAATGAATTTGGTTTGCTACTATTTTGATGGAAAATTTTTTATCTATTTTCATAAGTGATAGTCATCCATAGTTTTTTTGTGATGTCTGATTTTCTTTCTCCATATTTTCTATTGTTTACCTAATTCTAAATTTTGTTTGCTTTACAATCTGATTATTTGCTCTTTTCTTGTTCAATAAGGTTTAATTTATATTTCTGATTTGAGATTTTTTTTAAATGTAGATATTTATTACTACAAAACTTTGCTTTGGGCACTATTCATTATAATCCCCTAAGTATTTTTTTTTAGTTCTGATTTTTGAGACAGCCGTATTTAGTTTGTAACTTGCTTTGTAGGCAAGNCTAGCTTCAAACCTGCAGTGATGGTTCTACTTTTATCTAGTTCNTAATAAAATTAATGATTTTTGGATAGTTATTTTAAAATATCACGCAAGACCTTAAAACGAAACTAGAGATAAAACTTTCTGATTGAGTGTTATTTCCACTAGGTGTCTGAACTCAGGACAGGAGCTGTAGAAGGACTAGCCAAGCTGATGTTCTCTGGGCTTTTGGTCAGCAGCAGGATTCTTTCTCGTCTTATTTTGTTATGGTATAATCCTGTGACTGAAGAGGATTTCCGACTTCGACATTGTCTAGGCGTATTTTTCCCCATGTTTGCTTTTGCAAACAGGTATTGAGTCATTGATAAAATCTTATTTGAAGTCAGATTTAGCATCCCCCCATCACACCTGAATTATATCTATGTCATTTTGTTGTTGATACACCTTCTTTCAGGAGATGAATGGTAAGAATGTAACAAATTTTATATAACCAGATTTTTATCTTTTTCTTGCATGGAAGTAGTATACCTTATCTTCTACAGATACATTTTGTGCATATTTTAGAATTAAACCTTTCTCTCAAATGATATTTTGCCAACATACTTGTAAATGGAATTTTTAGTTTCTCCTTTTGGTCAGATCATTTTATTTAGAAGCTTGAAGTTAGAGAGGGCCAAAAAGTTTAATAGGATCTGAAGTCTTCAGCAGGGCAGATGTCCTTGGCCTTGTACTGAAAGTTGGAATTTGTTTCAATAGGACTAATCAGGAATGCTTTGAAGAAGCCTTTATTCCAACTCTGCAAACACTGGCCAATGCCCCAGCCTCATCTCCTTTAGCTGAAGTAGATGTCACAAATGTTGCTGAGTTGCTTGTTGATCTGACAAGACCAAGTGGATTAAATCCTCAGGGAAAGAATTCCCAAGATTATCAGGTGTGTATGTTAGCCTGTGGGTGGCAAATACAACTGCNTGAGATCATTGTTGTTTGATGAACAAATTCCCTCTGCTGGATTCTTTGAAATTGTGATGAGTTACATTTATATTTTGAGGTTTTTGTTTTTCTGATTTATAAAGCAGTTCCAAGAGGGGAAAAAGATCTTTGGGGAAATGTGAAGAAATCATGAAAATAGAAATAATCACTGCAGATGTTTTGAAACTTAGAAGTTACTAAAACTTCATCATTTCCAATACCTTTCTCCTCACCTTGCAGGGTAATCATTGAAGTAATGACCTCTTTTATCTGAGACTCATTACATCTGCCAATGTAATGAGGACAATTTAAAGGCAAGAGTTTATCTCAAGCTTATTTTGGTTCTTAAGTGGANTATATAAGTCAACTGCAAGCTCACCTGTAATTTAATTATAATTAAACTGGGTTTTAAAATCCTTTAATGACATTTGCTTGAATACTTTAGAAATTTGATGTCTCAATTTCAGATGCCAACTGGAAGTTGACAGTTTTGTTCTGTTTGTGTATATATATATATATATATATATATATATATATTGTTATTTAGTGACTATCACAACATTATGTATTATCGGGAAGATCATATATTATTGGGAAGATTATATT
>LZPO01067949.1:0-17019 GCA_001675575.1 Neotoma lepida
ATAACTTTTAGGAATCAGTTCTCTCCTACCAAGTGGAACCTCTAGATCAAACTGAAGTTGTCAGTCTTGGTGGCAAGAACCTTTATCTGCTGAGTAATCTTGCCAGCCAACAAATTATTTTGGGTAAATATTAATTTTTATTTCATTTATTCTTGCTCTGAGAATTTTATACATATATACAATGACTCATATCAGTCCTCCATTTCCCTTGTCTAGCTTCTCTGGGTCCACTGAATATGCTCCCTTTCCTAACTTTACATACTTTCTTTTTTTTTTCGTTTTTCCTTTTGGCAGTGACTCACTAAGTTCAATCAGTACTTCCCATATGTGCATAGATGTGGGGCTACACACTGGAACAGAGGATACTCTGTTCAAGAATACTTTTCCCTTCCCTAGCAACTTATACTTAGAATGTTGCCATTGTTAAAATTCTCCTTAAAAGCACATTTTTTCCCTTGCTGTTGAAATTGGTGCCCCTAAAAGAAAAAATGGTTCAGTGACTAAGAGTACTTGCTGTTCAGTCATGAGTGATTTGGATCCCACTGGAGACTCACAAAGGACTGTAACTAAAGCTGCATGGGATGCAATGCCCCCTTATGGCCTCTGTAGGCACCCACAGACATATGAGTGCAGACACAGAGATGCACATATACACAAACACGTAAATAAAAAAATCTTAAAAAATAAAAATATTATTGCATTTATGGTTATTGTAAAATTATCACTTCATTGATAATGAGGGGAAATTATTTAACGTAAAACCACTCTGCACAATGTATCTTCACTCTTGCTTTGTGTTCATTCTTTGTGCCATTTGTTTGTGTGGTTTTCAAGACAGTCTCAGACAACTGAGGCTAGCTTTGAACCATTAATCCTCCATCTCCAAAGTGCTGAGAGTATAGGCATACACCATACCCAGCTAAACTTTGTATACATTCTTAAGATTTTCTAGTCATTTTTGGCCTATGAGAAGAATATGCTACTTTCAACTATAATTAAATGTTTTATTTTTCATAGTAACTGTCTATGAATTTTACTTCCAGTGATGTTCTAATTTTAATAGCTGTATAATATTGTACTTCATTAAAAAACGAAACTTTGCATAGCCTTTACCATATTTTAAAGTGCTAAATTTTATTAATGTAACTAATGTCATATTGAACAATCTGTAGATAACATTTTTCAGTCTGAATTACTTAGAAATGTCTAAATTTCTAGGAAAAAATTGCAAAGCCATATATTGCAAAGTTCACTGTGGCCCCCATCTGTCTATTGCTTCTCAGCCGTATGTTACTATGACCTTTACCATGTAACTTGATGAGGCATTTTGTTAATGGGCCTCATTGTGAGAGTTTGGATGGCTCAGTTGGGGCAATTAAATGTGAGTTGACTGAACAGTTTTATGGATTGATGCAGAAGTTTTAAGCAGTATGGGCTTTAGTTTGGTCTCATTTTAGCTGTGAGACTAGAAAGCCCTAGAAAACTGGTATTCTCTCAGCCTGCATACTAGACTAAGTATGATTTGGAGGAGCAATCCTGCAGTGGGAGTGAATGTGGGTTTCAGCTACATGGACATCCATATAACCAAAAGTATGGATTAGGATTAATTTGTTCCTACAACTAAAGTGGACTGATACTTGGAATTCCTAGATCAAAGGCTGTGATTATTGTAGTAAATATATACTGATATACTGAACTGCTTTCCAAAATACTTTACGCAAATGTACATGAATTCCAACCAAGTGTGAATACATTAGTTTTCCTACATCTACTCAGGGTAAGGTAAGCTGCTATACATTTTAAAAAACTAGGCATTGTAAAGGAAGAAGCTCTTATAACCAATTCATTACAGAATTTGTTTGGGTTGGGGCTATGTTGTTGGGGGATTTTACTTTGTTCTTTTCTCTTTTGGGGAGTCTGCCACTCAGCTCCCAGATAAATCATACATGGATTCTTATTCTTTCTTATAAATGCCTGACCTTAGCTTGGCTTGTGTCTAGCCAGCTTTTCTTAGCTTTAAATTATCCTGTCTACCTTTTGCCTCTGGGCTTTTACCTTCCTCTCACTTCTGTAATCTTACTTTCACTCCTACTCTGTGGCTGGCTGACTGGCTGGCCCCTGGGGTCCTCGCCTCCTGTTCTCTTGCTCCTTCTTCTTTTCCTTCCAGATTTTTCCTCCTCTTCATTTGCTCTACCTGCTAGCCCCACCTATCCTTTCTTCTACCTTGCTATTGGCCATTCAGCTCTTTATTAGACCACTAGGTGTTTTAGACAGGCATAGCAACACAGCTTCACAGAGTTAAACAAACCCAACATAAAAGAATGCAACATTCTTTTCATCATTAAAGCAAACATCTCAGAGCATAAACAAATGTAACACACCTTAAAATAATATTCTCCAACAGGGCTACAGTTAGGTGGTAGTGCTAAAATACAATACTCCCTCTATTGAGAAGAAACAAAACACTTACGCCTGTATGAAAGAAAAAAAGTTGAACCTTAGAAAATACAGTTAATAACTGCAGAGACTAGCTATATTTCTAATGATATGTATGACACTTTTCATATAGTAACATTAATTTTGATATTTAAATGAGAAAATGCTTTTGAGACTGTGTCTACATGGTTACAATTCAGTTTACAACTGAAACTTATAAGCTGACTCCCAATATTGCTACTGTCCTTATTAACTGGATGAAGCAGATAAATCAGGCATGGGAATTAGCTTTCTCTTTTACTTTTAGTGCCTTCGATCAGATTAAAAAATGTATTCTTCATTATCATATAGTTCATTCACAGCTTAGCAACCTCAGCATACATTAGGAAAATCAGTCTCTATGAAGGTCACATCCAAATTCACAAATCTGTTCAAATCATTTTGACTGATCAGCAGTCAAGTCATTCTGAAAGCCAGACATCAGTCAAAAATGTGCCAGTCAAAATAAAAACTCGCAAGGATTTTTAAAATTAAAAATGTGATTTGACTTTTGGCTTTCTCATTTTGCTCTTTTTATTTTTTCATTCTTTAAAAATATGTTTTATAGCTGTCCATTTTACAATATTTACTGATTCTAAGTGTCACAACTACAATGGTGAGTTCTGGTAGTCAATTACCATAACCAGGATAATGATACAGAACACTCATCTTTCTCTTACACCTTCTCATTGCTCCTCCTGGTCATCGCCAATCTATTTTCTTCGCTGATGTCTTGCCTATTGTATTAGATACAGATAGAATTGCAATATATTTAGTCTCATCTTTCAGATTTCCTTATGGTAGCATGCTTCTTTTAAGAATCAACTATATGGTTAACAAATGTTATAAAACCTATATTACATTACCAACATCTTTCTGTTACTAGTTATCTTTTAACTATACTATACAAGATGAAAACGTCTTAGCTAACCACATTTACCATATCTCACATTCATCATTCTTCCTGTAGGATGGAATTCCAATGGGTACCACATTTCTCCATTGCAAAAACTGGCCATAACTTTCTTCTACTGCTGGTCTGGTTGTAATTAATTCTTTCAGCATACTGACTTGAAAATTTTTCAATGATTTTTTTGCTAATTTAAGAACTCTTGACTAAAGTTGTGTTGTTATTTTACTTTTTCATCAAGTCTTGAATGATACCTATTCACTGGCTTCTGTATGCTTAGTTTCTGCTAAGACTTTGGGGGTGTATTTTAAATGCCTTGATGCACATGAAAGTGCTTTTCTCTCTGGTGGTTGCTTTTAAGATTAAGCACCTTTCAGAAATTTGGTTAAAATGATTAGGAGTCTTTTTTGAGACAGTGTTTCTCTGTTTGTGTAGCCCCGGCTGTCTTGGAACTCTCTCCATAGACCAGGCTGCCCCAGAACTCACAGAGGTCCACCACCCTCTGCCTCTCGAGTGCTGGGTTAAAAGCATATGCCACAACTGCTCAGTGAGATTAGGAGACATTTTAATCATGTTTGTTGGTTTGTGCCTTGTGAGGATTTGGATTTATAAAGGCCACAGTTTTGTCATATTTGAAAAACTTTAGTCATTTTTTTTCTTCAAATTTCTTTTCTTTATCTCACATAATAAGCACAATACTTATTATTGTCTCAAAGAATATTAGTATTTGGTTAGTTTTGTCACTGATTTTGCATCATTCATATTGTTTTTCTTAGAATTCAATGATCTTTTCTTTTGCCACACTGTACCAGCTTTGGTTGCTAATGTTATCCATTTGTGCTTTATATTAAAGCACTGTAATTTTTATCTCAAGGAGAAGTCTTTTCTATTTGGTTTTCTGCTAACTCAGTCCCAGTTTCTTAAGACACCCTTCTGAAATTATTTTCTTTGGACACTTTCTATTTTATTAGGTCTTCTTACTCATCTGATAAAATATTGACTGTCCTTATCACTGTGTTAAAGCTCCTGCACTGTGTGCTCCTTTCTTTTTTAATTCTTCCTCTAGCCATAGGTGGTTTCTCATACAAATCTGCATTTGAGGATTTAACAAGAATTAAGGAGCATCCTGCTAAAGAATTCAAAGATCTCTAGGTATCTCTTTGCTACTCAGTGCTTGGTATTACAAGTTGAAGATATTTTGTTTCCCCAATATTCATCTTATGATTTTTCCATACAATGCGACATTCAGACACTCTATGTATTAGTTAGTTTTCTATTGACAAGACATCATGACCAAAGCAATCCAAAAAGAAAGCATTTATTTTAGGCTATGTCTTCGATACTTATGGTCTATGTTGACAGAGAGAAGGCGTGGTGTCAGGAACATCTGAGAGCTCACATCTTGACCCAGAAACAGAAGACAGAAAGCACACTGGGAAAATCATAAGTTTTTTGAAAGTCTGCCTCCAGTGAACTGAACAACCACCTCCCACAAGGCCACACCTTCCAATCCATCCACCAACTGGAGACTAAATATTCAAACATATGAGCCCAGGGGTTCATTCTCAGTCAAATAACCAAATTGTACTACAGAAATATCTCTTATGGTTCCCCCTAGAAACTCCTAGTGAAATCAGGGTCTCACTTAACTGTGGTCCTTCTATCTAAGGATCATACCAACAGCTGCTATCCAAAGTTTGGAAAATGATTTTTTTTGTATATTATGTCAGTTTTCTAGTTGATGATGTCAAATAAGTTTTATTTCTATAGTTTACTTTACTTCATACTGATGATTATTAGAGTTATTGTAATTTTAATTAATTAAACTTGTCTTTTGACAATTCCCAATACTCATGTACACAATGAATAATGGCATACAAAGATATGATTATTTTTATTCAGTAATCTATTATCTTTAGTATAAATTCTAATAATATTTTGACATGACAAACATTGTACAGTCTACAATTATTTGAAAATCTTATCAATATTTATATAATGAATTTGACATTTTAATGTAAATTATAGCTGACTGTAAATTTAAATGATGCTATTGGAAAATCAAACACAACAAAACAATAGTTTTCCTTTGGACTCTATTCAGAATGAGTTTCTCAGACAGTGAGTCACTATAAACTTCCTTAGGTCTAAGGAATGTGCAAGTCTTGATTAGAGAATCGAATTTGGGTTCCATGTTATGCACCATTACTGACTTCAGCCTATCTATCTCTCTAGCTGTCTATCATCTGTCTATCCATCTATCAGCTATATTTCTATCATCTATCTAGCATCTCAATGAAATACTATAGTACAATGCTGTCAATCTTTGCATTTCTAAAATTGCAATACTTTAAATACTTTTTGGTTCTTTTAATCATATATATACATATATATATTATAATATAATTGTATCATTTCCCTTACCTCCCTTTAATCTCTAATCTCTCCCATATAACCTTCTTGCTAGCTTTCAAAGTCATGTCCTCTATTTTTTTATTATTTGTTGTTACAGACACATACATATATGCATATTCCTAAATATATAAATACAACCTGCTCAGTTTGTTTGTTATTGTATGTATGATTTTGGGGCTGATTGTTTGATTTTCAATAAAACATTGGTATGCACTTCCTTGGGTAAGACTATTTCTCCTGCTTTTCAGCAACCTTAGTTGACAGTAGTTCTCTTTGCAAAAAAAACCAGAAGCCATTACAGAAAACTGTAACCAATCAAAACATAGAATTGTGGATTCCAGTCCCAATGGATACATACACTTTAAAATGTTTTTACTTCATAAGAAAAATTCCTTTTCAAAGACACAGCATGTTATTTGCTCTAATTTCACCTAATTTAGGTGTTTCCTTTTATTCATTTTTTCCTTCCTTTAATCATTTCTCTCTTTCTTCTTTTTACATTTTTCCTCTCTGTTCTTTTACAACAGTCCCCATAACTTTGAAATATGTTAAATAATGAACCCAAAAACCAAACGACATTTATATTTACAGTTGAGTTCACTATTCCCTCATTCTTCAGATGAGGCACAGTTCCCTCTGCTGCCTGCTTCTCCAGCCTTGATAGTTCAGTGAACCTCTCTCCAAGCAGTCACTCTGCTTTCATTTGAAAGCTTTTAATATTCTTCCTAAGCACACAAACACTTCTTGTAGCATGTTTTTTTTAAATGCTTGTTTTTATTTACATGTATGTGCATATTTCTCTGTGTGTGCCAGCATACACGCATACACAGGCCCCTGTGTGCAGATACCCGTGGAGTCAGAAGTGGGTATCATATCTCCCATAACTGCAGTTACAGTGATTGGAAGATACCCAACATGGGTGTCAGGGACTAAATTCCAATCCTCAGAGAGAATGGCAGACCTCTTAACTGATGAGCCATCTCTCTAGCCCCTGTAGTGTTTCTGAAAATCTATTTTTCTATGTAGGCATTAGACAAATTTCTTGAAAGATTCTCAAGAGTCTGGGGACTTTGAAAACTAATCAGTGAAAGGTATAGCCCTCACAATTAGCAAAGCACTTACTGGAATATGAGAGACTCAAGAGAGTATTGAGTTTCAAGCTGATATATAGATCAGAACATCAAGCAAAAATATTTCCAATTTTAGTTGTTGACTAAATAATCCTGACAAAACCTAGGCCAGGTGCTGTCAGTGTCCTTTAACTTCTGGTTATCTGACACGTTTGTTCTAACTTACGCTGTTATTCTGGATCATATCCTACTTCACAAATTTTGTGATTTACTCATCTTTTGTGTTGCCTATCTTTCCCTGCCTTCATGCCCCATCAGTGGAAGATGCTGGCAAGTTTACATCGTAGACCAAGCATAGAAATATTCATATCAGCCTTTTTATCATAACTATTCTGGAATAATTACCTAGACACTTTCAAAATATTGCTGGATTTTAACCCAGGGCACAAAACTCCCATAGCAACCCTACAAACTGCGTCTCATTAGCATCATCCTCCAATCCTTCCCAGCTACTTGTGGATAGCTAATGGACCCTATTTGGATATTTTCATTTGAAATTTGACAAATTTAGCTACTCAGTTGATTTATTCACCTGTTGAGCCATAAAAGTTATAAATTACACTTTTTTGATAATATTGTATATAAAAAATATTAAGAGTATCATTTGTTTGTTTATTTGTTTTTCTAATTCATTTTCAGCCAATAGACAATTAAGAATTAATGATAGAATAACAGGGAACTATGAGATGACTTGCTTTTCCATATAAAAGTGAGAACCCAAGTTCAGATCCTAGAACCCATATAAAAAACAGGTTGTCATGGAAGTCAGCCTATACCCCCAGCAGTTGAGATGAGGAGATAGGGAATCCTAGAAGCATTTTGGCCAGGCTAGCCAAAAGGTAAGTTATTGGTTCAGTGAGACACCCAGTCTCAATATATCAGGTGACAGATGATCAAGAAAGGCATATAACATAAACTTCAATCCTCTACATACACATATGTACCCACATGTGAATGTACACACAAAATGCACACTCAACAAAGAAAAAAGAATAATAGGTAATGTATATAAAAACAATAATTACTCTAATCCAGCTAAACTATTTCCTTCTCTAGTACAAAATTATAGTCACTATTACTCCATTTGAAAATAAATATTTCTACAAATGACTGACGATTTGATGTGAAATTGGTGATATTATTATTACTATTATTACTAAACTCCTCATTGTGAAAGTGAGTGTTAATTGTCAAGTTAAATGGATCAAAAATCATTTGAGAGTTAGGTTTCGGGGTATGTCTCTGTAGGTTTGTCTGGATTTAGTTCATTGAGGTTGGAAGACCTGCCCATTACCGGTGTTCACTGGCTAAAATCCTGGACTGCATAAATGGAGAAATGAGACTTGAGTTTGCATTCACTGTTCTTTTCTGATCTCAGAGATAGTGTAATCAAGTTCCTGACACTTTCATTCCACACCACGGTGCTCTGTACCTTGAACTGTGAACTAAAACAAAGCTTTTCCTCATCAAGGCATGATTCGATGCTTTGTCCTCATATTCTATCACAGCAGAAAGAGGAGACACTGCGCATCAAAGACATGGTTAGTTCCTTGAGAACAGTAACTGGCCATTTCATCTTATGGGCTCAGAATCATACACAGAATATTTAGGAAACGAACATGGACTGTTTGGTTCATAACATATTCTATGTGATATAACACATAGAATGAACATATGAACATAACATAACACATTCATATGTGATACAAATTAAAATACTGCTACACATCAATCAAAAGATTAATAATGGATATGGCAGTTAAAGAAGTTTTGTTAGAAAAGACAAAGAATTGATCAAAAGCAATAAATAGGATATATTTATATAAAGAAAAATACCACAATGTCCTACAGAAAGAAATATGAGCAGACTTGAAAATAGAAACCAAAATACCAGGAAGGAAAATAAGAAAATTGACCTAGTATGGTGGAAGATACATTTGTGAAGTGACAAGAAAGTATTTGAACATGTTTGGTGATTCCATTGCCATACTTGGTACACTAAGTGCATTAGACAACAAATTTATTTTTTTTATTTGTTTGTTTTTTGAGATGGAGACTCTGTATAGAGCTGGCTGTACTTCAACTAGCTCTGCAGAACAGGGTGGCCTGGAACTCAGAGACCTGCCTGCCTCTGTCTCCCGAATGCTGGTATTAAAAGTATGTAAGACTACAATATGGCTGAGTTCATTTATTAATATGATTCCATTGTTGCACTTTTGCACTCTTCTCCAACAACAAAGGGACTCCTTGAAAAATCCAAATTTACTCTTTATTTTTAATTTATTAGTTGCTAGAAATAACTAGGTTTACCATACAGCACAAATACAGGGAACTGAAAAATGGCTTAGCATTTTGATATGATTTCCAGTCTGTCTGCTGTGCTGCTGTGGTCATCTGATCCTCTGGGTGTTCAGTCTCTGGACCNGCCTCAAATTGCAGCACCACTTGTTTCTACCATTTTTATATACCTTGGTGGAGATCTCAGAAAGAATGGGGCTTTGGAATTGACAGAAAGGCAAGAAAATTGCACATATATTCTAGACAATTTAAACTACAGTTATGTTCATGGAAGGAAGGAAGAAAGGCTAGTTAAGAAAGTGCATGGAAGAACTGACGATACGCAACACCATTCAGGACTGTGATGGTGATAAGACAAATGAAAGTGTAGCTGGTCGATTACGGTAGTAGAGTGAAAACTGACCTGAAAGGGCCGAGAGACAGACCATGAGTCAAGCTTTGTTCCGCTGAAGGTGATGACAACATCATTCAGAGGAAGTGATGTAGCATTAAATAGCTCAGAGAAGAGATTTCTGAGGAGAGAAACAAGTTCAGGAGAGAATTAGTGTCAGAAGAGAAGACCCATCTGTGTATAGGTGAAAATTGAAGTTACAGGACACTTTTCAAGAGACTGCAAGATCAAGAAAAAGTGATTTCTACATTTTAATATCAAATACTTCCTCCATCCTAAATTGAAAATAATAGTTCGACTTTGAGTTTATTACTTGAACACTTTCCTGTAAAAGCTGAGTGTAAGTCAGAACACTCACAGAAGCTGCATCTTTCTTGAGAGGCACCATGAAGAAGGAAGAAAATTGTTTCCCATGACAGGGATCTTAGAACAGAAACAGCGAGTGCCAATCACTGCCACAGTACAGATAAGGTCTGTCATTCATAGGGGAATCTGCCATGAACCAAGGGCATTTCAGATGTTTCTGGGAAGAAAAAAGAATTCATTTCCAAAATTGAATTCCATGAGGTACTCTAAGGAAATGAAGTTTGCATAGCAGCAGAAAAGTAGGCACAGTAGGACACAATCATGGGGTTGGAAGACAGAGGATAACTCATATGATAGCCATAGAATCTTTTGGGTTTTTTTTTCATTTTTTTATTGTCCTATTGGAATTTTTCTTATTCTCAGGAATCCCTTACCAAGAGTTTTTATGTTTACATAAATAAAATATGTATTTTAAATACATAAATAAAATAAAATATTTTAAAGCTCCCTTGATCCATTTGAATAATTTTGTATGTGTAGATTAGAAATAGGCATATTTTTATATATATGTAATCTTCTATATAATCTATTTATATGTAATTCTATATATGTAATCTAGGCTTGGGGTTGTGAGGTATAAAAAATGTTTTATTTAATAAAAAGACCTCCTTTGGAATAAAGTAATAACACAATAGGTCTCAAAACATGTCTTAGTTAATGGCCATACATTGTTTTCAACATCTTATTATGAAAAATTCAAATAAACTGGAACATAGAGAACCATGAAAATAAATATTTGCATTGCTTACTTTAAATGTTAATTTTTCTTTCTGAAATTGAAGATTTCTTTCCCTGTTTAGAATATAATTCATTTAAGATATTGTCAAACTATTCTATTTCAGTAACATTTATAAAATCTTTCTTTTTTCCTTTTTGATTGGTCATATTATTGGTTTTATTTGCAATTGCAGTAATTGGTTTCATCTTGGTAGATGCATTCAGATTTATGTATGATTCCAAACAAAAATCACAATCAACTCATTAGTGAAATCTACTGTTACCCAAATGGCTCTGATGCTGGGTAACCTCTGCCCTGGATATTATCATTTTTGTATTCTTTTTATTGTATTTGTTATTTTTGTATTTATTGGTTTTTTGACAAAAAAATCATCCATTCAGTATAATTTGACCATATTTCTTCTCTCCCAACTCCTTCTACATCCTCTCTACCCACCCAAATTCATGATTCATGTTCTTTCCCTCAAAGAAAACCCCAAATAACATAAAATAAACCCACCAAAATTATACATATATATGTATATTAAGCACTTAAAATCATGGAGTTTGCTTTGTCTTGGCCAACTACTTCTGATATTAGTAACAGTCCATTGAATAAAAGAGTTCATTGGGTTTTTCCTTTCCCAGTAAGGATCAATTGCAAATTGTTTCTTCATTATGGGTGAGACTTTGTACCCACTTCCTTCTCTCAGTGCTGAGACTTTGTCTGATATGAGCTTGTTCTGGTCTTGTGTGTGCTGTCACAGTCACTATGAGTTCACATATGCATCAGCTCTGTTGTGTCCAGAAGGTGCTGTTTCCTTGAAGTCATCCAGTACCTTTGGCTTTTAAAGTGTTTCCACCTTCTCTATAGCATACATTCCTAAACCTTGAGGGAAGGGGTTTGATAAAGACATCCCATTCAGGGATGAGTACTCCAACCTTTCTCCAGTTCTGACTCTCTATGTTAATAACCATCTACTCTAAGCAGAAGCTTCTCTGACAAGAGTTAGCAGTATGTCATTTAGAGTAATTTTATTGCTATGCTCCCTTAATAGAACAATAAGCCCATGACTTCTCTAGTCAGGCCACTTGGCCATGTTAGCAGTGTCAGGTATTGGTTCACCTCATGAAATGGGCATTAAAGTCAATAAAAAAAAGTGATTGATTACGCCCATAGTATTTATGCTGCTATTGCACAAGTATATCTTGTAGGCAGGTCACAGGATTCATAGCTGGGTGATATTGATAATTACTTTTGTGCTGATAATATACACAACACCTTCCAGTTCCATGAATGCCATTGGGGATTGTGGTGGTTTGAATGAAAATGCCCCCCATAGCCTTATAGGGAGTGGCACTATTGGGAGGTGGAGCCTTGTTGGAGGAAGTGTGTCACTGGGATGGGCTTCAAAGTTTAGACACTTGAGTCAGGCTCAGTCTCTCTCTCTTCCTGCTGCCTTCAGATCCAGATGTAATACTCTCAGCTACCTTTCCAGCACTATGTCTTCCTGCATGCCTCCATGCTTCCTGCCATGACAATGGACAATAATGGACTAAATCTCTGAACTATCAGCCAGCCCCAATTAAGTGTTTTCCTTTATAAGAGTTGCTGTGATCATGGTGTCTCTTCACAGCAATAGAAACCATAAGTAAGACAGGGATGAAGGTTCTAGTTGAGCATCAGCTTGGATTCTCTGTGTTTGATGACATAAGTAAGTTATATCTTCAGCAATAGGTCTTACCATCAGGTTGTAACTGATAACATCTACAATATCCTTTGATATTTGGGTGTGTCTATGGGAAGCTTTTAGCTTACTCTTCAATAAAATGTAACCCTTTTTCCTGGCACTAGAGGTTTTAATTGGCAGCATAAAGTATCTATTTGGGGAATTGTTTCCCACACTATACAGTGACTCCATTTAAATTCCTTTGAAAGAGTATGTATTTTAAGAAGCTGCTGTAGTAGTAGCTTTCCATATGGCTTTTAGGAAGGCCTTCAATTCTTCTTCCCATTTCCTCTCCTTCATAAGACCTCTCTTCTTCCTTCTCCATTTATACCCATATTCTAGTTTCCACTTTATCCCTTTATAATAACCAAATTCTATTTCTACTTCCTTGAAAGATTTCCTCTTCCTCCCTGGTCCCTTATAAGCTACCTAACCTCTGTGGTTTTTCTAACTGAAATACACATATCTAAAGTTTAAAAGTTAAAATCCATTTGTAAGAGAAAATATACAATGTTTATCTTTCTGTACCTGGGTTAATTCACTCAGGATTGTTTAGAGCTTGTTTCTTGTTACCTGAAAATTTTATAATTTTGTATTTCTTAACAGCTAAATAATATTTCATTATGTAAGTATACCACATTTTCACTATCTATCCATCAGCTTCTGGACATAGGCTGTTTCCAATTTCTGGCTATTATGAATAGAACAGCCAGGAATGTGGATGAACAAGTGTCTCTTTAGTGATATGTAGAGTCCTTTGGGTGTATGGCCAAGAGTGTTATAGCTGATCTTGTGGTACATCTAATTTTGGCTTTTAGAGGAACCTCTACACTGATTTCCAGAGTGGCTGTACCAGTTTTCATTGCCACAGCAATGAGTAAGTGTTTCCCTTCTCCTGAATCACTGCCAGGATGTACTGTAATTTGTTTTATTGATTTTGGCTATTCAGACTGGGGTAAGATGAAATCTCAGGACAGCTTTTTAATTTGTCTTTCTCATATGGCTAAGGATATCAAGTAGTTTTGTGTGTGTGTGTGTGTGTGTGTGTGTGTGTGTGTGTGTGTGTATGCCATTTGTGTTCTGTAATCCTATACCCCCTTTTAAATTATGTTGTTTTCTTTATATATCTTAGATAGTAACAGTCTGTCATATGTACAATTGGTAAAGATGTTTTCCCCATGATGTAAGCTGTCACTTTGTTCAGATGATTGTGTCCTTTGTATACAAAAGATTCTTTGCTTTGTGAGGTCCCATTTATTAATTGTTGAACTCAATTTCTGTGCTGCCAGGATACTGTTCAGAAAGGTCTTTCCTATGCCAATGAGTTCAGGTGAATTCCCAACAATTTTCCTTGTTTTCCCCATACATAAATAAGCAAAGCTACATTTTGCACTATTTTTTCCTGGCACAGATATATAATAAAATATGAATAGCTCTGTATCTTGATTGTTTTCTTCTCTAGCAATAAATACCAGAAATCACTTCTTGCTAGTAAGTAGAAATCCTTTTCATTCTTTTTTATGTTCATGTAAAATCCAATAGTGCAACATACAACTTTATATCCAAATAATAAATCATAGTTTATTTAAACAGTTTGTAATGAGCATTTAGATTACTTTTAATTCCACAGAGGTAGATATCCAGGGTTGATTTCTTAGAGGTCACATTTCCTGGTCAAAAGGCATATATAATTATTTAAACTATGATAAGTCCACAGAATTGGGACTATTCTTATTCTTTTCAACCACTTGACTGTTTATGATCATTATCACTAGAGTATCTTTTCAAACTTTGTAAGTTTTGACAATCCTATGATTGATAAATTATAATTTATTGTAGTTTTAATTGGTGTTACTTTAATTGTGAATGAGAATGATTATCTTTTCATATATTTGACAATTCATATCTTTTGGGAGTTGTATCTCGTAGCCTACCTGTATGGTTGAGGAGGCCCCCATTGCTTTACATTAATCTGGATATCCTATTCTGTGTCCTACAACGATGGGTTCAGAGGTTGTGGTGGTTTGAATGAAATGGCTCCTGTAGACTCATAGGGAGTTGCATTATTGGAGGTGTGGTCTTGTTGGAGTGGGTGTGGTCTTGTTGGAGGAAGTATGACACTGTGAGGGTAGGCCTTGAGGCTTCAGATGCTCAAGTTAGGCTCAGTGTCTTGCTCTCTTCCTGTTACTTGCCGATTTAGATGTAGAATTCTCACCCATCTGCATGCTGCCATGCTTCCTGCCATGACAATAATGGACTAAACCTCTGAACTATAATCCAACCCCAACTAAATAAATTTTCCTTTATCAAGGGTTGCCATTGCTGGGCAGCGGTGGCACATGCTTTTAATCCCAGCACTTGGGAGACAGAGGCAGGTGGTTCTCTGTGAGATTGACGCTAGCCTGGTCTACAGAGCGAGTTCCATGACAGGCTCCAAAGCTACACAGAAAAACCCTGTCTCGAAAAAACAAAAACAAAAACAAGCAAATAAACAAACAAAAAAGAGTTGCCGTGGTCATGATGTCTCTTCACAGCAATAGAAACTCTAACTAAGACAGAGATGAATAAGGAGCAAGTTCTGAAAGAGCAAAGTCAGAGTGGTTTAGATCATTATTTGTTTTAATTTTTCAATTTTTGAGCTCATGTATACAAGTACAATAAAATATGAACAAGCCTATCCACATTTCTCCTCTTCAACTTCCCCTATATTTTCTTCAACACATCCCTCCCAAATTCATGTCCTTTTGTTTTTTTAAGTCACTTAAGTTTAGTTAGGCAGCCCCCACACACATGGGTGTGGGGCCATCCACTAGAGCATGGGGAACCTACAGGTGGCCATATTCATTTGCAATAAGTGATAGAGCTCATGGAGTTTAGATATTGTGATTAAACAAGAACCAGGAATTCTGAAAAACCTTGCTAATGCCAAATTATAAGAGAGAAGTTGGACTAATCCACTGAAAATTCTGGTACCTTTGCTTTCAAATTTTTAAAATCACACCAACTTTGAAAACGGATTTGAAGGTACCTTATGTTAACTGGTTCCCATGTGTGAATGGAAGGCAAGCCTCATACCTGTGACATATCATCTAGATTAAGTTATCCTCTGAGGATGCCAATGAGGTCTCTAGATTAGGTTAATTGAGGAGGAAAGATGCACCTTTCCTGTGAGAAGCACTGTTCCCTGGGATGAGGGCCGAGACTGAAAATAATCAAGTGACTTGAGCACTAAGACCCACTGTTCTCTGCTTCCTAGCTGTAAATACAGTGGAACCAGCTGCCATAGGTTACTGTGGTCATGACTTTCCTACCATGGTGGGTTGTTCCTTGAGCTGTCAAACCCTAGTAAATCTTGTTTTTCTAAAATATAAGAAGAGACATGTTTCACCTCAATAAACTAAAGAAATAACATTGCAATACAATGCGTTATACTTCAAAACAGAGGAGGGAAGCTTGGTAGAAGGAAATTTAAGGATTCAGTGAGGTTATATTTAAAGGCAAATGTAGAAAGCAGAAGACTGAGAGGTTCATATTGAACTCCCTCCATGACAGAACATGTAGACAAGCTGAGTGGAGGGCAGAATCCAGAAAGACTAGGTCTGGGATATAGCTCTGAATTTAACTTTTAACTGCAGCTCCACTTAGAGGACTTTGCATTTGACCAACACTGTGTGAGATGCATGTTAACATGACAATAAAAATCACATAACATCTGATTCATTGTATTCACCAGAGGAATATTTTTTTCTGGCTACTGATCCATTTGTGAGCTAATCTGTGATGCTGAATTACACTAGAATACCATGTATTTGCGTGAGAATTACATGTAGATAACAATACTTAGTATTCTGCCTGAAACAAAATTATCACTCATCAGCTTCAGGTCCCATTACTTCCTCATACCTATAACTGGTGGAGTATACGTCCTTTTGATAGTTAACCATTCTCTAAAGTTTAAGTTATTTAAAGCTGGGAGATTTTTTTCAGTGCCAAATACTCACTGAAATCCATATAATGCAAAATAATGTACATTATGATATGTTACAAATACCCCTTATTTGGGAGTCATGTGAAAATCTACTAAAGAAAAATTAAGATGACAGCAATATAGATCAATCCATTCAATTTTATGACTTTTAAAACTTTCCCAAATATTCATCACAGTCAAATTTTTAAGTTTAGCATATTTTTTTCTATGCCAACATTTCTAAAATGAATCCCTACAGGAAAACTTTTATATTTAGTAAGTTTCTTCTGAGACATGCCTCAGCATGTGTTTAGATCTCTTAGCTCAAATCATAAGCTGTCTTGCACCTAGAAAAATGCACATAAACTTCTTAATTCTTCCTATCTCCTTTTTATTTATTTTTTAACTGTAAAGAATTTTTATTTTCCATTGCATAAGGACATGAATATGCAGTGCTTGCCCTTTGGAAGACTCCAAAGAATAGAAATTAGAATTCTAGGTCTAGAGAGATAGCTCAGTGACTAAGAGTCCTGGCTGTTCTTCCAGAGGACATGGGTTCAATTTCCATCACCCATATGAAAGCTCACAACTGTCTATAAATCCAGTTCCAGGGGATTCAA
>LZPO01067951.1:0-10826 GCA_001675575.1 Neotoma lepida
GGGGCTTGGGGTCCTGCCAGGCAATGTTCAAGCCAAGAGTGGGCAAACTATTTCAGTAAGAGTCCAGTGGTGTCCGTATCTCAGCTCTGTCAATGGTCTGTGCTAAGACTTCTGACTCTGTCCTGTAGGNGGAAGCTGTCTTCCAAAGATGATATGGAAGAGTCACAGCAGCACTCCTAGTAGCTGAAAGATCTAAAAGTGTCATTAAGGGTGAGGGCAGCTCTATGGTACATCACCTGCAGGAATATCTGAAGCCTTAAGCTCATTCCCAGNACTAGCAAAAAAGCCACCAAGTTTTCTTCCTCTGATCCTTCCACTAGTTGGAAATGTACAATCAATCCTTAGCTCATAGGAAGGCACAAAAACAGGTGAGAGACAGGCTGTCATTCTCTGGCCTCTGGCTCAAAGCTCAGAGAAAGAATAGGAAGCCCTTTCATGGCCTTCTNAGCACCCAACCCACACCTTATTCTGAAACAGTTTGAGTGGAGAGGAAGCAGAAATCTGAGTGTGGTGACTCATACACTCAGAAGTCTGAGTCAGGAGGATTGACACGAGCTCATGGCCAGCCTAGGCTACAATGTGAGACTATGTCATAAACAAAATGAAAATAAATGAAAAGAGGGAAAAAAGCCAGGTGGTGGTGCACACCTTTAATCCCAGCACTCAGGAGGCAGAGGCAGGTGAATCTCTGAGTTCGAGGCCAGCCTGGTCTACAAAGTGAGTTCCAGAACAGCCAGAGCTACACAGAGAAACCCTGTCTTGAAAAACAAAAATAAAAACAAACAAACAAACACACAAAAATTTAAAAGGAAAGAAAAGAGGGAAGAAGACACAAGGTCGTTCAAGAACGTGAGTGGGTGGCAGTTGTTTGCATACACCACAAGAGTTCTATTCATGGTAGGTAGACATGTCCATCAGCAGCTGAAGTATACCAGTTGGGGGGCCTTGGACTGGGACATTTTATGACTTGTACCTTATATGCCCACTAGACACAATAGCCAGTTAGGAAAATAGGACAGACAAATATTAAAGACAACAGTGTGGATATTACTGGGGTCAGTGGTTTAGAGAGTCCATATGAGCTCACGGGGTGGCTGAGGACCTGAGACCCTCATTTCACAAATGAGGACCATGCTTTGACCAGGGGACATCAGAGTGGCCATGTGAGCCANTTGGAGCTAGAATCACAGCCAAGTGGAGAGAGCCACCTATCCTGAGGGTTAAGAAACTGGAGTAATGTGGCCCCTCGGGTGGTTAGTCACAGGTAGCTGTACACCTCTCCCCTACCAGATGGTGTCCAGCTTATGAGGAGACCCAAAGGCCTCACACTTAGGGACACACCACCAGCTGGCTATCATACCCAGACCTCCCTGCCTTGACCCAACAATGCCTATCACAGGGGCAGGACAGGGGCAGGTAGTCTTGCTGATCAGGCCTCCTTCCTTAGNTCCAGATGGACTGGTTACAATGTCATTTGCCATTCTGCAGATGCATAGCCTAGATTCAATGCCCACTCAGGCCACATCAGTCCCAGTTCTGCCCATCCCAGAGTCATCCCACAGATCCAAAGTACACCAGGATTCTGACAGCCAGAGGGACAGTCCCAAAAAGTATCCATGAGGCTCATGTTCCACAGAGCTGCACAGCTTTTAGCTTGTCCCTGGGTGGACCTCACAGGTGGCCTTCTAATCTGGTCTCCAGCTCTCCAACCCTGCTGCTATGTCCTATGGGGGCAATTCAATGCTGGAAGCTGCCTGAGGCACCACAGAAGACCAAAACAGGTCTAGTCAGTAGCCTCAGTGTAACTGTGGTCCAAATGCAACAGCCAGTTACTTCCGGTTTAGTCTGGAAAAGACAAAAGGTCAAGCTATTCACACAAGTACCCTGATCAGGAGAGTGACTAGGGAAAGGCACAGCATCCCTCAGGCCAGCCCCATGGAGAGGCAGATGGCTGGAGATATGGGGTGGGGAAGGGAAATGGCCCTGAATCAGCTGAGCTGACATTTGATCTGTCCACCCATCCTGTCCACCAGAAGCCAGCACAGCCTACATACCTCGACTTTGGGGGCCTCAGGCAACAGCAGATCCAACTCTGTGATCCCATTCCAGGATCACAGGGCCTCAAGGGATTTGTGTCATGAGTCGTGCAGGTAACAAGAGTAGGATGGGGTTTGAGACAACACAGAATATGGTACACCCTGAGGAGGTAGTATCAGATCACGGGTTAATGGAAGCCTCACACCTCCATCAGCCTTCAAAGCATCAGAAAACACAGATATTTTAGATTACGATTCATAACACTAGCAAAATTAGAGTTAAGAAGTAGCAATGAAATAAATTTATGGCTGGGGGGTCACCACAACATGAGGAAATTTATTAAAGGGTCATAGCATTAGGAAGCTTAAGAACCACTGTAGCTACTATCTCCCTCTACTGGGCACACAAACCCAGCATGCCCTATCTACCAGGGGTGGTCAGTGCGGCTGGCGCCTAGGCCTGCCCCACAGCCCTTAGGTCCAGCCAGCTTGGTAACTTATGTTCCCAGAGAGAGTGTCAGCCATGTCTTTGTATTTTCACTGCAAGGCCCATCTAGTTAAGGGACAGGATGAAATTTATTGGCTTGTCAACTCCCTGGGTGGGGCAGGGCTGGTGCATGTCCCATCAATCCACCTTTACTGCCTGGAGCACAGAGAGGATCTGCATTCCCCCTTGACCTGTGATCACTGACACCAGACATAGGGAGTAATATCTTCACCTAATATTAATACGGTCCCTGGTCGCTGGACATTTGGCTCCTGAGGAAGCACTTCCATGCAAGCTGATGCTCAAAGAGTGTGCTGACTGCTGACCTCCTGACAACTGCTGTCATGCCAGCTGAATGACATGCATGCTCAACCTTCAAGCCCACATCCATTCATTTAAAAGGAAGAAAAGAAAGAAAGAAAAGAAAAGTTCTTGGAGCCACAGCTGGTGAGAAAGGAAGAGTCTCAGGGGCACTGGGAGGACCAAACTGCCTCATCTAGCAGGTACTGCCGCCCCACTCACAGCTCCCTGGGAGGCTGAACTGCCATNAATGTGGAGCAGGGAGCACAGGGGAGCTGGGCCATCAGGGTACAAACACCAAGGTTCAAAGGAATGGCTGTTGGGACATCTGCTCCAGTGGGGACACAGATCACCATTCTCTGTGTGGTACCATCAGGCCATGGGCTGCATTGCCACGCCAGAGCCAGGTATGGGGGGGGTGAGGTTAGGGAGAGCCTGTACACATATTTATCTCCCGGAGGTCAAGCCTCAGACTCTGGCCTTGTTTGATGGAACCCATTGGACCTTGCTGGCCAGCTGGCCTGCATAGCTGATGCCAGGATCTGGGTAGTTACCCCTTACCTCCCAGAGTTTGGTCTACAGAGATATGCCTCTGAGAGACCACCCCTCATGACACCTATAGGAAAGAGATGAATGGAGGCCCTGAAGTTGTCACTTTGTCATGTGAGACACTGGGTGACAGAAGCTGAGCTTTGGTTGGGGTACTCTGCCCACCCCCAAACTCTAGTCTTCATTTTGGCTGAAGCTGAGCAAGAACTGTCCTGGAGGCCTTGGAAACCAACAAAAGACACTTTTGGTCAACAATGGGAATCATGGNAACTCAGCAAATGGCCCTCCTGAATGTTTAGGCTGAGGAACCCAGGGGCTCCCTGCCACTGTGAACCACTCCCTGGGTTGCCTCACACGTAGGTAGTGGCACCAAGGCCCCAGACACTTCATACACTACCACATCTCGATCTGTGGGTTTGGGGAAAGAACCGAACTCACTGTTCCCCATGGTGCTACTCTGCTACTCAACCTAACAACCCCTACTCACTCAGGGGCTGTTTGCCATTCCCAAAGCCTCTGATGGCCATGAACATCACCCCTCACACATCCAACCCTGCTGCCAGGCACCTTGAGTCAGTCCGTACCTTCTACTCTCTTCAGGAACTCTGTGCTAGGAGGCTGGGAGGCAGCTCTGGCCACAACCACTATGCACAACACTAGCAAGCAGGCCAGGACTCCCATGGCTGGAGATGGCAATGACATCCTCAAGCACCAGATGTGAGCACATCCTCAATGATTGGCTCCTGGGCCAGTGGGAGGGATCCACTCCGGAGTCTGTGGGAGGAGGGCAGCGTGTTTACCTGAGCAAGCGGTAGAGGGGTGCACCAGTACCTGCCCCAGGGCACCAGACCATCCCACTTCTGTGGTCCCTCCCTCTTTCCCTCTCTAGCTGCAGAGCCCTCCTAGCTGGCAAATGTATTTTTCCTATGTTTTGTTTTTTCTTTTGACTTCAACTCGTAAAATTAAGGGAAATTTAATTATGATGTTTGGGATCCCTTTACTCTTAAACCCTCTCAGCCGATTTTTCTAGGATGTTTGTGTAGTTAGTTCAAGCAGACTTTGGGAGACTTCTAACTTAATGTTTCATTATATTCTTTTAGTCCCCCAACCCACAGGACTAGCCTTCCTGAAAAGAACAAACAAGCTGTTATTCTGCAAACTCCTGTAGAAATAGGAATCTAGGCTCCAGGGCCCAGCAGCCCTTGCCACACCAGAATTGTGCACCCTGGGGTCTCTATTCCTGTGCACCCCTTCTCAATCCACTGGCCCCTCCTGGCATTACCTGTGGCAGTCTTGCTCTATCTCCCTCTAACAGTTGGCCCTTGTGCCCATCATCCATGTGTGACCCTCAGCCAAGTGCTGCAGAGTTTGAGACCACCAGGGAGAGACCACCAGACAGAATATCTTTTAATTTAAATGATTGAAAAACAATACAAGTTTATTTATAGCAACATTGCCACAAGAGCCTTCTTTGACAATCAGAGCTGCTGCAAAAGGGGAACATGGCGGGATAGAGTTTTTAAAGGCACAAACCACAATTGTCTCAACTCAGGGTATTTTTGCTATGGGAGGCATTATTCTGTTTTTGGTTTTGGTTTTTTCTGAGCAAGCAGAGGTTAAGCGAGATTACAGAAACAGAATGAGCATATGGTNAATATTTTAGGATAACAATTACACAATATGGGGAACAGGGAACAATTTTGGGAAATGAGCCAGGTAGCTCTGAGATCAGTCTTCCCTTTAGATTGCTGTGAATACTCAGCTACTGAGAGGAATGACTTATGGTTGTAGCCCAGACATCCTGTGGTTAATCCTTAGGCTGAGAATAAGGTCTTGTGAATCCTAGGTTTTTCTTTTTTACACAGTAACTTAGTTTGAAACTCAGTTTGAAATGGAGCTAGATTTTAACCATTACACACATATCCAGACCCAGTCTCTGATTTTAGAGTAGCCAGCTGGGGGTGGGGGTAGGGTTCAGAATCCTTACACAGGAGGCTGCAGACAGTCTCCAGCATAGGCTGCTGATTTCCTACCCCACCCACACATGGTTGGGCAGGGAAATCCAGGTCCTGTGTAGCCTGGAGACTGTGAAGTTGATAGTCTTAGTACCTTCTGACAGAACCCTAACTGGTCATTAGTACTGGGGTCTCTAGTTGAGCTCAATTTCTACATGTTTGATGACTTAAGTACGTGGAGACTTAAGTTTATGGTATCTTTAGCAATTGGGCCTTACTGTCAGGTTGAACAACAGCATAAGTAATAGCCTGTGATATTTGAGGGCTGTACTGTGTGATTCCTTTANCCAACAACTCAACAAGATGTAACACATTCNTAGTCCTGNNAGTTTTATTTTATAACATAGGATGTCTAGTTGGGCTAATGTCTCCCCTATTACATAGTAACCCCATTTAAACAACCTTTATATATGTGTATGTTTCAGAAAGCGTCTACAGTTCCAAGGATCCATATAGCATTTCAACCTCCCTGGTCTAGGCAATATTCTATTGCTGTGAAAAGACACTATGACTATAGCAACCCTTATAAAGGAAAGCATTTAATTGGGGCTTGTTTACACTTTCAGAGGTTTGGTCTCCATTATCAGCATGTCAGGAAGCATAGCAGAAGGCAGCCAGACATGATACTGGAGAATGAGCTGGGAGTTTTACATCCATATCAGCACACTGCAGGAAGAGAGAGCCACTGGGCCTGGCTTGGGCTTCTGAAACTTCAAGGCCCACTGCCAGTGACACACTTCTTCCAACAAGCCCACACCTACCTCAACAAGGCTACACCTCCTAATCCTTTCAAATAGTGGCAATCTCTGGTGACAAAGTATTTAAATATTTAAGCCTATGGGGGCCATTCTTATTCAAACCACCACACTGCCCATATGCCCTCCTTTCCTCTGCCCTCCTACCTACCTCCCCATGGACTAATTTTCCCTTTATCCCTTTGTAACACTTTATTCAACTTCNTCTTCTTGGCAGAGCTGCCTCCTCACTGGCCCTTTAGTAGATACCTGACCTCTGTGGATATCCTAAAAGCTTAAAAGATAGCATTTATATATAAAGAGGAAAAATGCATTGTTTGTCTGGGTCTTGATTACCTCACTCAGGATGATTGTTTCCAACTCCATCATTTACCTGCAAATTTTATAATTTCAGTTTTTTAAACAGTTGAGTAATATTCCATTGTGTAAATGTACCACATTTCCATTATCCATTCCTCTTTTGATAGACATCTAAGCTGTTTCCAATTTCTGGCTATGAGCAGCAATGAATACTGGTGTGTTAGTACTTCTGTAATAAAAGGTAGAGTTCTCTATGTCTAAGAGTGCTAGAGCTGGATCTTGAAGTATATCTATTTTCAGCCTTGAGAAACCTCCACACTGATTTCAGTAGTGTCTGTACCAGTTTGCACTCCTATCAGCAATGAAGAAGTCTTTTTCTTTCCCCACATCCTCACCAGATGTGTTGTCATTTCTCTCATTGATCTTGGCCATTCTGGATGGGGTAAGATGTACCCATAAAGTAGTTTCCATTTTCATTTCCCTGGTGGTCAAGGGTGTTGAACAGTTTTAAGTGTTTCTCAGCTATTTGTATTTCATCCTTTGAGAACTCTTTGTTTAGTTATATGCCCCATTTTTTTGGTTGTTTTTGTTGTTGTTTTTGAGACAGGGTTTCTCAGTGTAGCCCTAGATGTCCTGGAACTCGCTCTGTAGACCAGGCTGGGCTTGAACTCACAGAGATCTGCCTGCCTCTGTCTCCCGAGTGCTGGGATTAAAGGTGTTTACCACCGTCACCCGGGCTTTATGCCCTCTTTTTAAATTAGGTTGTTTTGTTTGCTGCTCAGTTTATCTTTAGATCTTTATATATTTTAGGTACTAGTAACCTTATGTCAGAAGAATAATTCCTGTGGGAAGAGGGACTGACTCTGGGAGTCTCTTATGTGTGTTTTAGAGTCTGGCTCCATGTGGCCTTGTTCCTGGGGCCAGTCCTGATTGGAGGGTGTCTGTAGGTGTGGACTGAGAGGTGAAAAAGCTGGCTCTGGGTATCTCTGCCTAAAGTTGGAGCTCTGAACAGACCCAGAAAAGCAGAGTTGTGTGGACTAAATGCATTAGTTATTAACTCTGAGTCACCAATAATGCATCAGTGCCACTTTAAGGAAAGAAATGAAGCTACTTTTTCTTAGAGTCATTTAACCAAGAGTAACTCCAAATTTAANTTGTCTACCTCATGCTCCATGTGTCTTCCATCTTCCTCACAAAGGGCCTCTCATTCTGTAATTATTAAACTGCACATAGAGAAGGAATGGGGGTACTTTGCAGAAATCTCCAGCAGAGTTTTACGACGGATTAAGTCACTGGTGCCAACTGATCACAGATGACCCAGAATGTAACACATTTTATCATCCATCATCCAGAAATGTTGCATTCAACCTTCATGGTGGATTTTAGAAGGTTGCTTTTAAACTCTGTATTTACTGTTAATGATACACATATATTATCTGGGTCAGGAGCATAGAAGAGTACATAAGAAGATTGTAGTTATACAGTAGCATAGGTTGGAAATGCTGATTGAATGGAAAATCCAAAGCACGTGAGATAGTAAAAATTAATCTGAGAGAGTAAAACTTAATTCTCTGAGGTCAGTGGTGAGGGCGCTAAATGTAACTCCCTCAGGCTGGCTAGAGAGGGAAAACACACACACACAAACACACACACACACACACACACACACACACACACACACACACAATTAGGGTCTTTCTATATTGTTCTGTCTCAGTTCTGTCTTTATTTTTCCTTTACTGTTTATATATCCCAACAAAATCTTTCAACCAATATAAAATCTACAATGTGGTTACATTCTATTTTTCACATGAATGATTATAACATATACAGGTAAAAAATGTGTTTCCCATTTCCCTTGCATGATTAAACCAAGTCATCCCATATTCAACAAAATTATAGAAGAAAACATTCCCAACTTAAAGAAAGACATGCCTATGAAGATACAAGAAGCTTATAGAACACAAAACAGACTGAACCAAAAAAACAACCACAAAAAGCAAAAAAAAGTTCCCTTGCCACATAATAATCAAAACACTAAACATACAGAATAAAGAAAGAATATTAAGAGCTGCAAAAGAAAAAGGCCAAATAAGATATAAAGGTAGACCCATAAGAATAACACTTGACTTCTCAATGGAGACTCTGAAAGCCAGAAGGTCCTGGATAGATATTATGCAGACACTAACAGACCACAGATGCCTGCCCAGTCTACTATACCCAGCAAAACTTTCAATCACCATAGATGGAGAAAACAAAATATTCAATGAAAAAAACAGATTTAAACAAAACCTTACAAATCCAGCTGTACAGAAAGTACAATAAGGAAAACACCAACCCAAAGATGTTANCTGCACCCATAAAAACACCCATACCAGCAAACCCAAATTAAGGAAACACACACACACTACCACCACCACCACCAAAACCAAAAATAACAGGAATTTACAGTCACTGGTCATTAATATCCCTTAATATCAATGGACTCAATTTGCCTATAAAAAACCACA
This sequence comes from Neotoma lepida, assembly GCA_001675575.1. Classification (NCBI taxonomy): domain Eukaryota; kingdom Metazoa; phylum Chordata; class Mammalia; order Rodentia; family Cricetidae; genus Neotoma; species Neotoma lepida. Next base: position 8,953 of record LZPO01067951.1, read on the forward strand.
GGCTAACAGAATGGATACAAAGACAGGAGTCATCCTTCTGCTGCATATCAAAAACACACCTCAACATCAAAGACAGACACTACCTCAGAGTAAAGGGTTGGGAAAAGACTTTGCAATCAAATGGACCTAAGAAGAAAGCTGGTGTAGCTATCTTAATATCTAACAAAATAGTCTTCAAATTAAAATTAATCAAAAGAAATGGAGAATATTTCATATTCATCACAGGAAAAAATCCATCAAAATGAAATCTCAATTCTCAATATGATGCAAATACATACATAAAAGGGCACCTACATACATAAAAGAAATATTACCAAGGCTTAACTCATACATCAATCCCCACACACTAATAAGAGGAGACTTCAACAACCCACTCTCACCAATGGACAGGTCTGCAAGACGAAAAATTAACATAGAAATAAGGGAAATAACAGATGTTATGACTCAAATGGACCTAAAAGACATCTATAGAACATTCCACACAAACAGAAAAGAATATACCTTCTTCTTGGCACCTCATGGAACTTTCTCTAGAATTGACCACATACTTGGTCACAGAGAAAATCTCAATAGATACAAAAAAAATTAGAATAAGCCCCTGTATATTATCAGATCACTATGGCTTAAAGTTAGAACACAACAACAATGCAAATTACAGAAAGCCTACAAACTCATGGAAACTGAATAATGCTCAATTGGATCACCACTGGGCCAAGCAAGAAATAAGAAAGAAATTAAAGACTTCCTAGAAATCAAAGAAAATGAATACACAACANACCCAAACTTATGGGACACTATGAAAGCAGTGCTAAGAGGAAAATTCATAGCTCTAAGTGTCTACATAAAGAATTTGGAGGAATCTTACACTAGTGACTTAACAGCACACCTGAAATAAATGCAAAAATACTCAATAAAATACTGGCAAATTGAATCCAAGAACACATCTGAAAAATCATCTACCATTATCAAGTAGGCTTCTTCCTAGAGATGCAGGGATGGTTCAACATATAAAAATCTGTCAATGTAATCCATCATATAAACAAACTGAAAGAAAAAAAAAACACATGATCATCTCATTAGATGCTGAAAAAGCCTTTGACAAAATCCAACACCCTTTCATGATGAAGGTATTGGAGAGATCAGGAACACAAAGAACAAACCTAAACATAATAAAGGCAATTTACAGCAAATTGACAACCAAAATCAAATTAAATGGAGAGAAACTCAAAGTGATTCCACTAAAATCAGGAACAAGACAAGGCTGTCCACTCCCCCCATATCTATTCCATAAAGTACTCAAAGTTCTAGCTAGAGCAATAAGACAACAAAAGGAGATCAAGATGATGCAAACTGGAAAGGAAGAAGCCAAATTTTTGCTATTTGCATATGATATGATAGTATACATAAGAGACCCCAAAAATTCTACCAGGGGACTCCTACAGCTGATAAACACCCTCAGTAATGTGGCAGAATACAAGGTTAACTCAAAACATTCAGTAGCCCTCCTATATACAAATGATAAATGTGCTAGGAAAGAATTCAGAAGACCATCACCCTTTAAAATAGCCATAACTATGTATAGTGATAATATAAAATATCTTGGAGTAACTCTAACCAAACAAGTAAAAGACCTGTATGACAAGAAGTCTAAGTCTTTGAGGGAAGAAATTGAAGAAGATTTCAGAAAATGCAAACATCTCCCATGCTCTTGGATAGGTAGGATCAACATAGTAAATATGGCAATCTTACCAAAGGCAATGTACAGATTCAATGCAGTCTCCATCCAAATTGCAACATAATTCTTCACAGACCTCAAAAGAACAATAGTCAACTTCATATAGAAAAACAAAAAACCAGGATAGCTAAATTCTGTA
>LZPO01067953.1:0-16939 GCA_001675575.1 Neotoma lepida
TTTGCTGTGGAATAATTCTCTTTTACTTGAATTGGTTTAATAAATCACTGATTGGCCAGTAGCCAGGCAGGAAGTATAGGTGAGTCAACCAAACTAAGGATGATGGGAAGGAGAAGGGTGGAGTCAGGAGTTTCCAGCAGATGGAGAGGTAGCAGGAGATGAACATGCCATGCTAATAAAGGTACTATCACATGGCAGAGCATAAATAAGGAATATGGGATTAACTCATAATGTAAGACCCAGTTAGTAATAAGCCTGAGCTATTGGATGAGCACTTTTAAGTAATATTAAGCCTCCAGGTCAATTATTTGGGAAGCGGCTGCCAGGTATTTGGGAACAGGTGGGCAGGAGAAAAATGTCTATTTACACTTTTTTTCCCATCTGTTCATCTTTTTTTGGTGAAATGTCTGTTCAAACTTTTTGCCTATGTTTTTATTGTTTTAATTCTTATTATTGAGTTGTACATCTTATTTATATATTCAGATAGGAGCCCCTTTTCACACTCACATGTATGTAAATATTATCTCTCAATGTCTTTCCTGCTTTTCAATTTCCTTGCTACTGTTTCTACAGTATAACATGTAACTTCTATATTGTCCTGTCTGTAGAAATGCATCTGGGGTTTGTTTCTTTACACTCTTGCTCTTTTGTCTATTCTAAGGTTGAAAGAGTGTTCTTTCAGATGTTTTATAGTTAAAATCATTTTGGAAAATATATGTGAAAGGTTGGCTTTTTTCCCAAATTTAAACATATACATGCCATACACCACAGGAATTCTTCTAGTAGGATTTAGTGCAAGAGAAATGAAAACATAAGTCTACCGAAAGATCTAAACATGATATCTTTGTTCATAATGTCTTTAGGTGGAAACAACTGGAGCAATCAACATTTAAATATTTAGTTGTGTGCCTAAAAACATGTGAAGCAAACATACAGTGTACATATACAAATACACAATAATAGAAAAAGGAAAAAATTATGGATACAGGCAACAACATAGATTAACCCAAAACATTATGCTGAATGGAAGGGGCTAGATTCCAAAGAGTGTAAACTAGATTGCACTTAGATCTAATTCCAGAATTGGAAAAACTAATAATCTACAGTGATAGAAAACGGATCTGCAGTTGTCTGTTTTAGAGGTGTAGAAGGAGCTGACTGGCAGGGGCACAAGGGAATGTTTGGGAACAGTGGACATGGTCTATGTCTTCACTTTGGTGTGTACTTGTCAGAATTCTTCCAACTCTCTGTACAGTAATATATCTTTTTTTTTTTCTTGCAACGGTTTCTCTGTGTGTCCTGGGCTGTCCTGGAACTCACTCTATAGACCAGGCTGGCCTCAAACTCACAGAGATCCAACTGCCTCTGCCTCCTGAGTGCTGGGATTAAAGACTTGTGCCACTACAGCCCAGCTGTAATACATCTTCAAGTAAGTACAATTAGGAAACTTTGACTTTAAAGATAACATTCTACTTTGCTGTCTATTGCTGTGATAAAACCCTGACTAAGAACAAGTTGGGAGGAGGAGCAGGTTATTTGGCCTATAGATGAGTCCATCATTGAGGATGCCAAAGCAGGAAGACACTCAAGACAGAAAACACAGTGGGGTATTTCCTCCCTGGCTTGCTCAGCTGAGTTCCTTATACAGCCCAGGCCTGCCTGCCCAAGGATGGCACCACCCATAGTGGGCTGGATCTTCCTACATCAGTTAACAAAATGCCCCAGAGACATGGCCACAGGCCAAGATGATAGAAGTGATTCCTTAATCCCTTCTTCCCAGGTGTGTTAAGTTGACAAATGAAGTTAACTATGACAGATAGTAAAAATACTTCATGGTTAGCCAGTGGTGACATATTTATTACATACCTCCGCTGAGTAGTTTTTAAAGTGTGATTATTTCAGGCTTTCAAAAAAATCCAGATCATGAAGTTATCACTTGAGTATAAAAATAAGACATTTTCCATAAGGGAAATTTGAAAAATACATAAAAGTTAAATGAATAATAAAAAATGACTCCTGTTCTCAGCATTCAACTATTTTTTCTGCTTTTCTTTCAACAGCTAGCATGCTGTTTATAGAATATTATGAAATCATAAGGATTTTCCCAAATAATTCTACAATTTTGACAAATATAATTTTAACAATGCATCATAGTCCCAGAAATAACACCATAAATTATTTAAACTATCTCCCACATTTGGACACTTTTCTTTCTGGATTGCATTTGCAGTTTTCCCTATAAAATNTTGTGGTGATTAGCCTATATCTTCTTCATTGATGGGTATTCATTTAGGATAGATTCAGGGATACTTTGATCAAAGGGTAATGCATTCATCATATTATTTGGTACCAAAATATTAAAACCTCCCTACTTTTTCTTCAGTTTCTATTCTAGAAAAATCTTTGATTCTCCGTACTTTGCAATGATTCTTGCTCTTTGTGGTAAAGAGTTAAAGAGAAAGGATTTTCACCTACTTCACTGAGTGCAATGCATTGCCTGAATTAGCCTCATCCCTCTGTCAAAGTGCCCAGAAACCATGATGATAGGAGCTGTGGAAATAGATATCTAGCATATGGGAACCTGCTTATAATTTCTTGCTCACAGCATTTATCCCACGTACAGCATTTATCTTTAAAAGAGCAAGACTAACGAACCCTTATGTATTGTTTTCTCCTTACAGCATATCCTCATTTGAAATATGTCCATGTTAATGAGGAAAGAACGGCAGTGCTCTCCAGTAGGTAGTGTCACAGTGCCTCGTGGAAGATCTTGCTCTTGTTACTGACTGCCTCTGTGCCTCCACCTTTGTTTAACTAGAGGGACAACTCATGGTCTGAAATACCTACAGTCACATGTAAATACACCTTTCAATAACAAGAACATAGGCTTCAAGAAAAGTGGGGTGGGCCAGACCTACGGAGGAGCTTACTAGTTGGGTAATCCATTTTTGCATTGCTGAAGGATTCACAGTAGGATTACAGGAAATGTTTAATTCTTCTGGCAAATTATGACTATTACTTGATTTACAAAAAATTAGATTGCCATCAGCTCATTCAGGAATATGTCTGTGACTAAATGTTAAATGGCAAAAAACTAGGGTAAGCTTTTCTTTAAATACATTTATTTCACTGTGTGTGTGTGTGTGTGTGTGTGTGTGTGTGTGTGCAAGTCTCTGTGAAAGCGAGAGGTGTCTGACCCCCTAAAGCTGCAGACACACTGCAGATACAGGCATTTGTGGTTCATCCACAGTGGGTGCTGGGAACTGAACTCCGGTCTTCTATAAGAGCAGGAAGTGCTCTTAACTACTCAGCCAACTGCTTGGCCATCTCTCTAGCCCTGATGTAGCCTTCTAAAGTCCCAATTTCTTCTTTAAGACAGTCAAATGAGGCAACTTCCCTCACTGACTTTTGTGATGGTTAGATGAGATGCTGTATGAAGGTGCAATCTTTGTAGACCGTGGATACCTAGCAAAAGTCCAAAGGCAGTCCCTAGCAACGGTCCTCCTATTTCTGCTCTTCCCAGTCTCTTCTCGTCTTTGGACTCTCATCCTGGACCATGCAGCTCAGCCTTCCACTTCCCTGGCATTGAATCCTGACATCCATTTTGGAAGGTAAACATCCTAGGGCCTAACACTCCCAATTAATGCCATTTCACTGCTGTGGCTGAAATCTGTTTCCTCTGAGGACCTCACTTCCCAGCAGCCCCCGCTTCTGACTCTGCAGACATCACTTCCCAGCAGCCCCCGCTTCTGACTCTGCAGACATCACTTCCCAGCAGCCCTCACTAATGAAGTGCAGTTTCTTCTGCTTTCTGGCCAAGGGAAGATACGATTGTCTTGCTCTTTTGAGCTGTCCTCAGACCAGAATTCTCTTCCTTCCTCTCTCCCTGCGTCATTCCAGCTAGGTCATCAACTTCTTCCTGTGACCATTGTTCTCAGATCTCTTCCAGCCACGTCAGGTCTTTCGTCATGGCTGGCCTTGACATCTTCCTAAGAACTTGGCCTGTCAATGTGTCTTCACTTTTCTCCACAGTGACATTTTCATCTCCACTCACTCCAAAATCCAAATGGATGTCCTCTCCCTGGCAGCTCCTCACTGTTAGGCTATTTCCCACGGTGGCGCTCTGCTGGCCACTCCTCTCAGAGCTTACTCCTAAGACCCATTCTCCCTTGGTTTTCTAGCTTAGCTTTGGGATCCATTTTCAGTTTTTGCCTTCCAGCTCTCACTGCTCATGTTCCTTCTCCCTCTGCTTTACAAATTTCTAGCATTGCCAGCTCAGGTAGCTGTCTTTGTGGGTTCCCCCATCATGACCTTGACCCCTCTGGCTGTACAATCCCTCCTCCCTTTCTTCAGCAGGATTTCCAGATCTCAGCCCAGTGCTTGGCTGAGGATCTCTGCATCTGCTTCCATCAGTTACTGGATGAAGGCTCTATGATGACAGTTAGGGTAGTCATCAATCTGATTACAGGAGAAGGCCAGTTCAGGCACCCTCTCCACTATTCCTAGGAGTCTTAGCTGGGGTCATCCTTGTGGATTCCTGGGCCTTTCCCTGGCATCAGGTTTCTCCCAAACCCCTAAATGCCCCCCCATCAAGATCTCTCTTTCATTCCTCTCCCCACCCGCCCTGCCCTAACCCACCGAACCCGATACCTCATGTTCCCACACCTGCATTTCCCCCACTCCACACGCCTAGTTTACCCAGGAGATCTCTTCTATTTCCCCTTCCCAGGGACATCCATGAGTCTCTCCCTGGGCCCTCCTTGTTACCTAGCTTTTCTGGGGCTGTGGATTGCAGCCTGGTTATCCTTTATAGCTAACATCCATCTTATGAGTGAGTCCATACCATATTTGTCTTTCTGGGTCTGGGTTACCTCACTCAGGATGATTTTTTTTTCCAGTTCCATCCATTTGCCTGCAAATTTCATGATGTCATTGTTTTTTACTGCTGAGTAATACTGCATTGTGTAAAGGTATCACATTTCTTTATCCATTCTTTGGTTGAGGGGCATCTAGGTTGTTTCCAGGTTCTGGCTATTACAAATAATGCTGCTATGAACATAGCTGAGCAAGTGTCCTTGTGGTATGATTGAGCATCCTTTAGTATATGCCCAATATTAGTATAGCTGGGTCTTGAGGTAGATTTGATTCCCAATTTTCAAGACAGGTTTCTTGGCTGTCCTGGAACTCACTATGTAGACCAGGCTGACCTTGAACTCACAGAAATGTGCTTGTTTCTCCTTTCATTTATTCTTAAGGATGAACAACTGCTGTTTTATAAACTTTCATTTTTACATGTGATTAAGAACTATCTGCAAATAACTTATTGAGTAAGCAAACATTAGATAATCCAACTTGATTAGATTATTCATATGATATCAATTATAAATTGAGTCATAAANAAAAATGACTAGTTAGATTCTGTCAAAAGCTTTATTCCATAAATGTCAGCCCCACAACATTGGGTGGCATTGCAAAGCTCTATCTAATGGTATGCACAACACAGTAAGCATAATAGCATGATCAAGTATACATAGAAAGGGGTCTTTGGCTCGCTTAAGAGGACAGAAGGACAAAATCTTGGAGAAGCTAGGTGTGGTGACACACACCTTAATCCCAGCACTTGGAGGCAAGGGGTCTCTGTGAGTTTGATGAGGCAGCCGGGACTATACAGTGAAACCCTGTCTCAAACCAAAACAAAAATAAGTGACAACATCAAACCCCAAAACAAAACACTGGAGAGTCACTAGGTGATAGCAACTTGGTGGCATCTGCTAGAAACTGGTTCTCTCTCAAAGATAAGGAGGATGGTCCTCAGAAGAAAACTTTGAATACAATACTTTGACATTGAAATGAAAGGGAAATCTTGTATTTGAGGTGTGGGTGCAGGGTCAGGGCTTTTACCTTAAGGACTCTAAGTGCTCTGAGGTGGCTAGTGTGTGGTGCTTGGGAAAGGGAACCTCTCTAGTGTTGAGGTATCCCCAAATAAGGCAGTCTAGTCTTGAACTCTCAAAAACTAAACTGAATTTTGGAAACATGTCAGTATGTTCTTACTTCTATGAAGGGTACATTGAGGACAGCTGCTTCAGCAAGGGGTTTAAGAATTAAGTTTCATCAGATGGTGGTTGGTTCCCTTGGCATAGACCCCTCTGGGGCATTACTCTTTTCTCCTGGGTTAGTAGAGCCACTTTTGATTCAGATACAAATAGAGTGATGGCTGGTACATATCAAACATGGGAGAAGCTGGTACAAGTGGTGTGATCCCTGGGGAAAATTGATTAGAGGGCAATGGGTAAAGAACCAAAGCCCTGGGCAAGCAGTGACTCAGTAGAGGAGAAAATTCAAGCAGACGCACCCCAGCGCCTCACTGAGCACTGACTGGCTTCATGATCAGGGTGAAGATGTCTCTAGGGTAGGAGGGACCAGTTCCTTTCCTAGCCAATGGCAGTTTAGCTAAGAGATAAGGTGCTGCTGTAATTTGTCAGGACCTTGGGCTGGTTCATTCATCACATTTCCTATATCTGTCAGGTGAAATTGTTGAGCTGCCTAAAAACTGATTTCCACTGGGTCCTTTGCAGACAGGCTCAGTGTGGGTATATTAAGAAAACCCTAAACACAGATCTCTACCCACAAGCAGCATTTAAGAGTCTATTGAGATCAATGCTGTGGAATTGGCCAAACAAACAAATAAAAACAAGATAAAAATAAAAAGGAAAAAGCAAGTGAGGCTATGGGAATTGTGACTAATTTGTGGTCCAGGCATCCTGCTTCTGTTGCAGGAGCAGTGTATCTGACAAGGCTGAGTAAGTGTCTGTGGCTCAACACTGCTGGGGGCACTGAACTGCATCATGCTGAGGTGGGCTGGAATTCAAGGGCATATGGTGACATATGCATTTCGTCACCAGCCTGCCCACTCTTGAATTTATCACAGAGTCAATGCAGAATAAATTTATATATATGAGAATGAATATATATGAATATGTATATGTACATATATACATATATATGTATATATATATACATATATATAAAACTTCACACCATGGTGTCTGATTTATAATTTCCCGAGGGCAATATTTTTTTACAGCGACTGGCAGAATTTTTTGTTCTTCATTAGGCCTTTTATTAACCCACTGCCAGAGCTCAGAATCTAACCACTCCCAGTGTTTCAGTGATCATATTATCAGTAATAGCATATTTCCTCTGGGAGATATGAATACAGTCTATTGCAGGTGGAAGGCTGGGAGGAGGCGGGCTAGTGTGGATTGTTCACATTTCTGNCTGTGCTCTGCCTCCAGACTCCCAGCTACACTTGCAGATGTTGCTGACTAGAGACTTGGCTTAACTTCATTATCATGTGTAAGAGCAGTGACTTTATTTATTCAGAAAAGTTTTATATACCTACAACACCGCACTCTGAAATGATTTGACTCTGCATTTGAGGATTCCAATCCATGAGGCTTCCCTAAGATAGTTCTTTATCAGAAAACAAAGTGTAGATGCTCAAATGGACAGGGACTAACTTGAAAGGAGAGCCCAGTCATACAAAGGGGGTGGTTCTTTCCTGTCTGGTTGAAGAACTGGGATGAAAGGGAAGTACGGAAGCCTGAAACTTAATTATTACCATCACTGTTCATTTAGAGAAAAGAAAAGACCTCAATTACAGGGCTAGTGGAATTCACATGGAGGCTTCTGATCTACTGCAACACTTGATGTAGAAGGCCATGCAGTTTGTCTCTGGGTGACTTTCAGGGAGGAGGCTGCCTAAGGTTCCTTGGCATCACATATACACCCCTAAGAACACCGTCTCATCTCAGCATGGACATGCTTTGCAGAGAGTATTGAGCAAGTCACCTTGTTTCTTGGAGCCTCATGTGTCAAGTGTAAATTTTGATAGTGACCCATGGAACATATTTTGTTACTGTGGAGAACAAACTAAACAATCCACATTAAAAGGACTTCTAAATTGAGAAATATGGTGTGAAAATTAGTTCTTATAATATTGGACCTAAAGCCACCCTTCAATGAGCACCTCTCAAAATTAAACATGGACAAAAGAATACAATGGACACCTGAGTAGAGATGGAAGCTACATAACCTTCTCACCTACTCCTATGGTCCTATGCAGAATAAAATCAAGAAAGAGAGCCAAAGAATATATGCTTCATGATAATAACTTAAAATATGGATGGCCCAACACTTGAGTATTTTTTTGATTCTTTGGCTCTGATTTCTGTACTATGAACTATATTCCAAATAGATGAATTAAGTAATAGCTATTCTCCATTACCTGGGACCTTACCTCTTATATTGACTAAGTCTATCTTCCAAAGTCTTCCAATATGTTTTCCCTTGAATTTTATTTATCTTTTGTCTTAGTCAGGTGATGATGAAACACCATGACCAAAAGCAACTGGGAAGGAATGGGTTTATTTGGCCTACAGTTCCACATCACTGTTCATTACTGAAGGAAGTCAGAACAGGAGCTCAGGGCAAGAACTTGGTGGCAGGAGCTGATGCAGAGGCCATGGATGGGGTGCTGCTTACTGGAGTGTTCCTCATGGCTTGCTCAACCTGCTTTCTTATAGAATCCAAGATCACCAGCTAAGTGTGGCACCACCCAAAATGGGCTGGGCTCTCCACCATCAATCACTATATTAAGAAAATGTCCTACAGGCTTTCCTGTGGTCCAGTCTTATGGAGGCAATTTCTCAATTGAGGCTCCTTCCTCTCTGACCACTCTAGCTTGTGCCAAGTTGATATAAGTCACCAGGCAGTATACCTTTTCTTACCAAGCTATGGTTGGGTGATCATTCAAAACTGATCTACTGGGTTCAGATAATAATTTTCTATAACTCACCCCTTCCTCAACAACTTGTCCATGTGTTTTACAGATGACAAGGTTTGTAGTCTGAATGAAGCCTTCATATGCACCTGTAAAATCAATATTACCATAAAGAGAGATGAAGAGCATAGGAAATGAGTAGGGAACTTTTGACTCCCTGGTTGGGGTAAGCTGCCTTCAACTGAAACCTCCCATTCCTTGGTGCATTGTGAAGTGATCGGTCATTTTTTCCTGAATGGACAATGGCTTTAGGTGCTGGGACTGGTTAAGGATCTGGCATGTATCACTAATGGTTTGAGATAGCTAGTTGACCATATGGACCAGTGGAGTTAAAGGGATGGGCATTTTCAGTCTACATTGATGGCTAGTAGACATCCCCTTCATAGAGGTGAGAGGCTAGACATTACTTCTACTTGATTGATTGAATTCAAGAATCATGAAAGTCACATGCTGACTTAATAAAAGATCTTGCAGCTCCTTCAAAAGGCAAGTCTGCCATCAGACTCTTGGCCATACATAAAAGCATGACTTAGTTTCTAAGAGGGAAGTGAGGCTTCCCAAATAAAGCACTGTGTTTATGTCATTCAGTTAGACTCTTTCAGTCTATTTTGTGCTGAACTCCATGACAACCCCTCCTCATGTACTATCTTGTTTACTTCTTTTCTTCTCAGAAACAAAGCTACAGAGTAGGTCCTGTTACCATCTTCCATTTTCAGAGAGCTAAGATCTGAATAACATGTCCAAGGTTAGGACTCCAGTGACTAAGAAGTCAGGATTTGATTCATATCTGTTGCTCTCCAAAGCCTTCTGTCTCAACCATCACAATACGACCATTTTATGATGGGTTCAATTGCAGAAGACAGTGTCAGAATTGTGGTCCAGTTACTGCATTCTTTTAATTTTGTAGCCCACACTAACTTCACATTGACTTCTTTTATCTTAGCTTCCTGAGTACAATGATTATAAGTGTGCACCTCCAATAAGTGTGCATATCCAACAGGTAAGTTCTCTCAAGAGTTTCATCCAATTAATATTATGTCTTTCCAAAGAGTGCCCTGAAAATTTGTGTCCCCCAAGTCTGAAATGGTTTTGGCCTCTTACTGTTGTTTTCCATACCAGCCACTAGGTGGTGCTGTGTAGAGCGGCGTCTTTTCTGAAGTGAATTCCCAGAGGGTAGAAAAATTGTAGGAAGCAGCACAGCTCCTTGTCCTGTTGGATCAAGGCACTAGCTCATCCATCTTAAAACATGAAGACCTATGCCTCCTGGGCTGAGAGCTTCCCCTTAAACACACTGGAGTCAAAGGGAGACTCACATGAAGCTGGCCTATTTCTCATGACAGCCTTGGTCAGCAGCACCTTCATTTTCAAGGGACCAGCTGCTTTGAGTGAACCAATTAAATCTATAAGATCTCATAAGATTTCAAGCAAAGAAGTTTGTGATTTGATTAAAATATTTTACCTCTCCTTCCCAGGCACGCATATGAACACACGCGTGCGCGCGCGCACACACACACACACACACACACACACACACACACACACACACACACACAACTGGCTGCTAGTAGAGATACCTGGTGGGCACATATCCTCTGTAGCAGTAAGGTGCGTAAGAGATGCCGGCTTTCTGAGCTATGGTCAGACATCCCCTCCTCAGACTTCCACCTTCAACCTCTGTCGAGTAATCTTTTCAGAAATAAAATTCTGTTCGGGCTGTGCAAAGCTACCACGGGGTTTGCCTGCCACTGAAGNGGAAATGAACTTTCCCACCCCTTTTAATATTTAAAAACAGAAAAATCTCCTGATACAGGCACATAGGTCATGGAGTGCCAAATATGTGGAGATTTTGTGTGGATAGCTATGAATATGTCTGTTGTGAAGGTCAGGATTCCCAGGCATACTCAGTTTTACTTTGCCTTATTGCCCAATAGGGAACCCACCAAACTCCTTAACAATACCCGTACCTGATACCTCAAGAAAAGATGATTCCTTTGGGGGTAAAGAAGTTAGTGTTCTGTCATTAGGATGTGTGTCTGTACTTGTGTGGTTAGCTTTTCTCCCAGGGACTGATCATCTGTACACACACTACAACCTAGCTACAAATCTGTAATGAGAGATACCCTTTTGGCAAATGGGGACTTGTGAACACATAGACATAGGTGGCTTATAAGAGCTTAGAAAGGGAAGATAAAGAAAAGAAGAAACATTTAATGTATTTGACAGTTATACCTTGAACTGACCCTGTGCTAAGACAAAATTCTGTCCATTTTATTTTGCTTCTAAGAATGAGCCATCTGTGACCCCTTTGTTCATTGCTACAAGACTAGATTTGTTGTAATTGAGGCTAGATGGTTGTTCAGGATGAGAAGAATGGCGGCCGAAGAAAAGCCTTGAAGGTACTGTTAACCCCACTAGGCAAGAATAAGACCACTACCACAATGTTTGAGCCAAATTTGAAGCAAGCTTTGTTAAATATCAGCCAGGAACATGGACACTGGCCTAGTCCATACCACAGATTCCCAGAGAATGGCTGTGAATTGTGTTAGTCAGGTTCTTATAAAGGCAAAACCCACAAGGCTACATACTTCCTGTCTTCATCCAATTAGGGGCAAGCATGCATCCTGACATGCTTCCTGCCTACATACCTCCTGCCTATGAGTGATCAAGCAAATCCTGCACAGTTGGGGCAACCAACCTTGTTCATAGAAGTGAAAACAGATGACTTGCTATCTTAACAGCAGCCCCCAACATTCTAGGAAGTTATCTGTCCTTGGGCAAGTGGGGCTTACAGGTTAGAATCATTTTTGTTTTATAGATCTCTTGAGCACAGTCATTTAAACTTAAAACATAACTTTAGCCCTCACAACATGGGACTGAAGGTTGAGAACTGTGGGCTGATGAAACGGCTAAGTGAGCAAAAGTACTTGCTGCCAAGTTGGATGTTATGAGTTTAGTCTACAGGTCCCACATGATACAAGTAGAGAAATCACTTTACAGGTTGTTTTCTGACCTCCGAAAGTGTGTTGTCACCTGCATGTATACAAATAAACAGATAAGAATGTGATAAACAGCAGCGACTCTTTACTCACAACTCTTCCCTTGTTATATGGCTCCAACCCTTCCTAATCTGTCTGCTCAAGACCACGTCAAGCAGAGCTGTGATCAGTTTCCAGCTCTCAGCATTGGTACAAGGCATGGAACTAGGACCACTGCAGTACCCACTTTACAACATTACACTGAGCAGAGTATGATGGCTTGCACCTGCAATTTTGACGTTGGGGAGGCAGAGGCAGTAGGACTACCACAAGTTTGAGGCCAATCTGGTCTACATAGTGAGTTCAAGGCCAGCCTGAGCTACCAAGTGAGGTCCTGATTCACATAACAACAACAACAAAAGTTGTGTTGATTTCACTTAAGTGGACTTAGGCTGGAGGTTGGGGTTTGCCCTGTGAGGAGTCTGGTCAATGCCAGTCTCTTGATGTGTTCCTGATCTTCAAGGGTTTGTGAGAGACTTTGGATTGCTATGTGTGAAAGAACAAGGAATAAAGAAATAGTTGTCACCATCTTCCAAATATTTATCAGGTTCCTCCCTAGCTACCCTGTTACAGTCACCAGATACAGTGGTGTTTGCCATATTTCTCCCGACTTGGCTCAAAGACACCCTTTACCAAAAGTTGGACTGTGGCCTTCAATTCCTTGCTCCCCATTGAAGTAGGATATCTGAAGGAAGACCCAATAAACTGCATTTAAAATGATGCCCTTGATGATCTTAAGCACAACAGTCTACTAACTTGTGAATCAAAGACTCGACCATCCAGAACTTCTGCTACCAACCAGTGAATCAAAGACTCAACCATCCAGAACTTCTGCTACTAACCAGTGAATCAAAGACTCAACCATCTAGAACTTCTGCGATTGGTAGTGGAAAGGACACCTGGTACAGCCACATTCCTGGCTCTGAGACTAAATCGCCTATTTTCTAAGAAGTCAGGTTACTTGAGAAATGTCTCCTTCCTTGAATCCACTAGGCCAGGGCATCTGGGGTCATGGCATAGGGTTTCCCTTACCCCCCTTCCCATTAGAGTTCTTAATCAGGTAGCATATGGATCTAAATTCTGCATTTTCTTCTGTGAAGAACTCACCTAGGTAGTTATCCTGTGACAAGAGAGAAGATTGGTTTGCAGATTCCCTGGGGGCTGTTGGCAAGGTTTGGTGTAAGTTTTGTTTAAGCTCTTTAAAGCATGTCTGGCATAGAACCAAGAAATGGGAGCTTAAGAAGGGGGAAATCGATGGACCAATCAATATGATAAATACATGCTTCCATTAGCTACTTCCCGGTCCCCAGAATCTGAAGGATGGTTTCTGCATTTTCTTTGTTGTAGGTTTTTGATGGAAAATTAGATTAAGAGACATTGTTACTGTCTGTTTTGAAGCTGCTCCATTCTCTCTCTGTGGTTGGTTTGGACATTTCTACACTTGAGGCATGAGAGACTCGAGGAGCCTCTTGGGTCAACAGTCTGTTTTCCTTAGCTAGCATTCCTGAGAGTTTAAGATTTCTCTAGAGATGAAATCCAATTGCCTCCACCCTTCTTATTACCTGCTGACTCCACTCAGTGCATCTGTTCCTTTTTTCAAGATAGTCTGAAGGCTGACCCTGAACTGGTTTCCTGAAGTGCCTTGTTGAGCCTCATTTTACAGCTCTACTCTTGGCTGAGGCATAAGGAAGGTTCGAAAAATGAATACTTTTCTTCAGGTAATTCTGGAAACTGGAGAGGGAATGATTAGGGGATATAAAAAAGCACACGCTAGTTTGTTGAACTTCTATATTGAAAAAGAATGGCTTTATACAGAGCCGTAGTAATCTCCAAAGAAGATTTTACCAAACACACTTACTCTAGTGAAGAAGGGCTGCTGAGGAAGGATTTCTAGTCAGGAGTTAATGGAAAGAACACCCCAAACCCTAACTAAAATTGAGAAGGGGGTTTTCAGAGAAACCTGCTTTTCAAGAGAGGCTGTATACACCTAGAGTACTGAGCCAATGCCAGCTTCTGTCTATTGCCCACTTGGCGTACTCTAGCTGAGATCATGCCCCAACTGTGCTAATAACTAAAGTGGGAGCTGTTTAGCACTTTATGTTTCTATTGTATGGGAAAATGACTTGCTGGCTTAAGTGACTATACCTTTATTAGAGGTCATTATGATGTAGAGGGATTCCAAGTCCCTCAGAGCTCTGAAGAGGCACTGGTGGGCTCTTCTTGTCTTATTGTATTTCCCAAGACAACACAAAAGAGGCTCCATATAGATCGAAAAGTAGATCTAGATACCAGAGATCCTTTCCTGGAAGAATTCCCATAGGATGAAGACAAGAGAGAGGTCCTCTGAGGGCTTATGACCTAGTCACCAAGTTGGATATAGAAAAGCAACTAAAGAAGATAGGTTAGCTAGTGAGACTAAGTGCATTTTAGAAAAGACACTGTGTATGTAAGGAGGATGCTAAAGGCAAGCAAGGCACAGAGAAAGTGGGTCTTAGAACTGCGGGTCAGAGCGTAAGCCTACCATGGATCAACATGGTGCCAAGACGACCACACGAAGTCTGCATTTCATTTTGTTGATCACCCTAGAATGTCTACTAATGACTTAATGCTGGGTTTCCAGACTACTACTGTATTTTTCCCAAAGGAACAAGATGAATATATGTCAGTCAAGAAGACAAAACTAATTTTCCCTTATTTAAAGGATACCGTTTGCTTATAGCATTTTTTTTTTCATGTGGACTTGGTCTTGATTGTCCTCCATGAAAGCCAAAGCTCTTGACATGTGACTTAAGACTTTTCTGAGAAGCTCACAATAGTGAATTTTCATTTTAGAAAACTTATGACAATTTATTTTGATCACATCCTGTGATTTTACTTTCCCAAAGAACAGTCACTTTGTTAAATGTTTCAGGAATGTAGCATGTATCACATGCAGGTTCTAGGGTTCAGTTGGCAGTTAACTATCAAAACTGAACCTGAAATGGGTCAGCCCTTGACCTAGGACTGCATGTCTAGAAATATGTCCAGTTATCATAGGAAATCATCAGAAACACAAAAGATGTTCATTTTAGTATTATCTATAATAGTATAAAAACCCCAAATGTGTAAGTTGTAAGCAAATTAAATATTATGCACAATGAAAATTTGAGCATTGAACTGGAAATAAATATAATAAATGGCACGAAGCTTATGGTATAAAGTAAGAAAGAAAGCTGCCTATGAACTTAGAATAGTCATTGACATATGATTGACTTTTTATTGAATTACCTATTATTAACAATGACTATTTATAATGTATGCAAATGTTACAGTCTGAATTACTGTGGCATTACCACCAGGAGTGATAATTAACATGGAGTAGCCATTAGGAATGGTTGTTTTAGCATTTATAAATTTCCTACCATAAGAGATTATTTTTTACTAATACCAAAAAAGCACAGAAAATTGTAATGACAAATTGTTCCATTACTTAAGCCTCATAAAGCTAGTTTGCAGTCCTGTTCTCTTGGATTTAAGAGTGCTGATGGGTTTCAGGCATGCAGGAAGAAGAGTTTCTCAAGGCTCTGAAAGCTTGGTTCATAACCTTCCTCAGTTGGAAGGTGCTACAAGGTGCCTCTAGAACTTCCAAAACTATGCTGGAAATACTAAGTCTTTGTAAGAGTGCTGATGGAATTAAGGCAAAAAGAGCAGTAGAGTGTGTTCTGGCGCTGGACAGCCTGGGTTCAAATCTAGATCCATTATTTTCTGGTTGCATGAACTTGAGCTAGCCCTCTGTTACCTCATCACCTTGTTCACACAATGCGGGAAGCAGTGCTTACTTGGTGGGAGTTATTAAGAGGGTGAAAGCACAATACTAAGCACTTGGAACATCATGTTGATCGATCAGAGCTCAATCAGCACACTGATTGGTACTCATTAGTGGCTTTTTCTAAGGCTTTTCTACAAATCTTTTGTTGAACCCTGACTCTGTGGCCCCAGTTACCTGCATTCAGCTGAGATGACTCAGTGGTTAAGCATGTGCACTCCTACTCTGGAGGGTTTGAGTTTGTTCCTAGTACCCATGTTGGGCAGGTCATGACTACTTGTAACACTAGCAACAGGAGGATCTGTTACCTCTGGCTTCCTCCCAACTGCACTTACACAGTGGTTTGAATAAGAATGGCCTCTAAAGGCTCATGTATTTGAGCTCTCCTTGGTCATCAGGGAGTGGCACTATTTGAAGGGATTAGCAGGACTAGGAGGTGTGCCTTGTTGGAAGAAGTGTGTCACTGCGGGTGGGCTTTGAGGTTTCAAAGAGCCCATGCCGTGTCTAGACTCTTTCTCTCTGCTTGCAGGTCAAGATGTAGCTCTCAGCTACTGCTCCAGCACCTGCCTGCATACCGCCATGCTCCCCTCCATATTGATAATGTAGTATACCTCTGAAACTGTAAGCAAACCCCCAATTAAATGCTTTCTTTCATAAGAATTGTCATGGTCATAGTGTCTCTTCACAGCAATAGACAGTGACTAAGGCAGCTTAGATTCACATACTCCACCTCCACTGACATACATATACATAAAAATAATGAAAACATATCTTAAAAAAGAAGATGTGTCACATGCCACTCAAATGCCTCTTCTAAACCCTTCTAGAAAGGGAAATATAGAGAAAAAAGAAGTCCACAATTATTCACTTAGAGGCACATGTGTCGTTTATAAACTAAGGACAGCTTGCTTATACAGATGATTGGTTCAATAATTGGAGGGGAGCTCTAATGAATTAGTTTGCTAATTATTCATTCCAACTCTGTAGAATAATCGGACCTTTGTAAGAATGTTGGTGCATCACTCACAGTTACTGAAGCAACAGCAAAAACCACAGAGAAAGAAGACACAAAATTCATGAAAACAGTAAATTTATCTCAGGGTTGGGTTTGGTTCCATATTAACAGTTACTAAGTAAGGCAACAATACAAGGCCTTGCACTCCCTCATTCCCTGGAGAACACCAACATCATAAGAGGGTGTTGAGAAAAACATTCACATCTCTCATGTAAGCATCATGGAACTTTGATTTTTTTTTT
>LZPO01067955.1:0-10067 GCA_001675575.1 Neotoma lepida
TGGAGACAGTGCCAACACTTGGGGAGTTAGCTTACTCAAAGAGGATAATGCATTTGTTGTTTATTTCTTGTGGTCACTGGGTGTGTTAAAGCTGGGGCTTGGTTCCTCTTTCTGCAGGAAACACAGACAACCTCAGCTTCTGTCTCCACAAGGGTTGAGTAGAGAGGAGAAGCACGTGGGCCTTGCTTGTTAATGGTGTGCAAGCACTCTTGTTTCCAAATGTTTAAAAGCAAACTCACCTGTCTTCCCTCGTCTCAGAACCTGCCCTCATTTGCGTTGCTCCTGTGAAGGGCACCACTGTCTGTCCACCAGCTCGGTCTCAGGACCTTTTCTTCTCATGTTGATACTTACTTCCTTGGAAGCCCTGCTGATGTCGCTTTACAGCTATGCTTTTTTGCCTGCATGTGGTGGGTAGGCAAGCTGGGGATTGAACCCAGAGCCTCACACAGGCTTAGAAAATGCTCTCCTACAGAGCAACAGCCCTTCTCTATCATTCTCCATTCTTTTCTTTAAGAATTAGATTACTGGGTATATGTGCATGTATGAAATTCTCAAAAAATAATAGAAATATTATATTTTTAAAAAGGAATGACACTCAGGCAGGTATCAAAATTCCTACATTTTCATGTAGTTGTTAACCGCTTTAGAGTCCAGAAGAAGCAGGTGATGTCTCCTAGAGTCCTTGTCTTCCTTATTACCAACTAAGGATCAAATTTCAAAACATTGTCAGTTCTCTTCAGGGAAGAGGAATGTTTGAGCTTTAAAATTGCTTGGTCCCCACACTTTCCCAGGACTAGAGATTCAGTTTAAGCTGCATATTCCTTTGCTCCTCTGAACCTTACCCTATTTGGTTTTCAAGGGGAAATTTTCCTTTCAAGCAGGAGGAATTCCAAGCATTGCTCTGCTAATCAGATATACTGAAATATAAGCCGAATTATTTAAAAAGTAATTCTAAACCCTGCATGCCTTCAATTCTTCACCCTACTAAGGCAACCCTATTCATCATCCTTCTGGCTTCACTGTGTCCTAGATACCCTCCTTCATCTCCAGGAGGAAAAAGGAATGATTCACTCACCTTCAATAAGATGCAATCTCCCCCCCTCATGTCTTTAGCCTGTGCTTCCTTCCTGGTGCCTCCCATGGCCACTGTCAGAACAGGCTTCTTCTAAATCAAGCCACTGTGCCTACTTCATTTGCTTTAGAGACTGTCTATTGCACTCAGAGTCCTTTCCTACTTCCTGTCTCTCCTTCAAACTGCTTCTCCATCTCCCTCTCCCTCTTCCCATTTCTTCACCCTGCCCAGCAGGACTGCATTGCACCTGCTCCCTGTTCCAGGCAACATGGGACCCTGTATTATGCAGCTGCTCATCCTTGCACCTCTGTGCTCAGTGAAGTGGTCCTGCACTCAGTGGGGTGCAAACATGAAAACGTTTTATTTTTATTCATGCGTCGCTTTGAACTGTGCTCTGTTGACTCGTCCTTTTGTTCTCTCAGATCTGAAACCGTGGCGCATCGACTTTCAGTTATTAAAATCTGGACCAATCTGACTCAGGGCTCGAGGGTCACATCCTGCTTTGTNAACCCTTGGTTCTGTGAAACCTGACCTGTCATGGAAAAGGGGAGTGGTCAGGATGCCTTACTCCTTGCTCTCCTCACGGGTTCATTCTCTTAATGCTGAAGCCCTAAGGGAAGTGACGGGATATAGGAAGAATGGTCTTTGGAGGCGCAAGCTGAAGGTGAAGCTTCTCTGGCTGCTTTTCTATGCTGTTTACAAAATGTAGCAGCATTTAGACACTCTTCTCATCAGTAGGAATCAATACAGCACAACATTCCCTTGTTCAGTAGACAGGGAAAAGCTTCCTTCTAGATGCAATTGGAAGTGGATGTCTCAGCTTGTTCCAAGTGCTGGAGTCCCGTCCCTGAAAAAGTCTGTTTCCCACCAAAAACTGGCAGGTGAATGTCTGAGTGTGAATATACATTGTTGGAAGTATTTGGTCATTATTGGGGTCATCCTTTTATTTGAAATAGCAACAGAGAATTTTCTTTACTTAAAAATAGGTAGCAGAGGTGTGCTTTTGGATACACAGCTGGAAATACATTTGATAACTTTGTTCTTAGCTTGGGGTAAAGTAAGGAAGTTAGTGGAGAGGACTGTGCTGGCTAATGTTAGGACAACTTGACATAAGCTAGAGTCATCACAGAGAAGGAAACTTCAATTCAAAAGATGCCTCCATTAGATCAGGCTGTAGGCAAGCCTGTAGGGCATTTTCTTAGTGATTGATGGGGGAGGGCCCAGCCATTTGTGGGTGGGGCCACCTCTGGGCTTGTGGTCCTGGGTTCTATAAGGAAGCAGGTTGAGTAAGCCATGGGGAACATGCCAGCAACCCTCCATAGCCTCTGTATCAGCTCCTGCCTCCAGGTTCCTGCCCTGTTTGCATTCCTGTCCTGACTTCCTTCAGTGATGAACAGTGCTGTGGAACTGTGAGTGAATTAAACCCTTTCTTCTCCAAGTTACTTTCTGTAATGATGTTTTGTCACAGCAATAGTAACTCCAACTAAGACAAGGGCTAAGGAAGGGGGTGGCTGCAGAGAGAAGCCCAGAGACAGGAGAACATTGTCTTTTCTTCTCTTAAATAATGAATTTATTTGTTTGATTCTTGGGTGATTACAGAGCTGGGGATAAACTCCAAATCTTGAGCATGCCTGGCAACTGTCCTCCTGAGTGTCTCTCTTGCCACATTATTTTCCTTTAAGTCCTTGATGAACAGGAAAACCAAACAATAGATTCCTGACAGCTACCTTCTGTGCTTTTAGATGTTTGTTCAGAATTCTTAAAACTTTCTATCCATCTTTCTTCAAAATGAGTGCCGCCTCTTTCCTTCTTCCTTTCATTTCCTTTCTGAGAGGAGGTCCCTCTTAGCCCAAGCTAGTGTCCAATTCTCTATGTAGCTCAGGATGAGTTTAAATTTCTGATCCTTCTGCTTTCACTTCCCAAGAGCTGAGATGACATGGATGGAATTCCCATTGCTTATCCTGGACGCCTTCTAGAATGCCGACATTTACCAAAAGTAGAGCCAGATTCCCAAACAAGTAGATTTAAGCAGACTTGATTTCTCCTGGGTGTCTTCCATGTCCTGGTGTGCTTTAGGACTCTCTTCTATCTCTGCAGCAGGAAACCAACTTTGGCCTTGTTCAGCACAGCTACTGCTGACCTTATAGGAGACTATCTCACAATGATTGCTAATCTCCCCTTGTCTTCCTTGGAACAAGTCTTACATCCAATGGGTATTTTTTCCTTTGTCTGTCTGTAGTGTCCCTTGTAGTGGATAGCAGTTCCAGCTATGAACTGGAAGCATAACCCTTACTGAGGCTTCCTGTAACAGNCACGCCTACCTAGCACCTCCCCTGGGGGCGGGGCCAAGACTGGAGCCATTAAGACTGGGAAGCCCTTAAGACTGGGGATTGGTCCTTGCCCGTGCTCTTGGTTCCTGGATCCTGGACGTTGGAGGGTAGACTAAGCAGCGTTCTCCAGAGAATACCACTGGACTGTACCTCACCTCTCCTGGACCCTGTGACCAACCCCTTTACTTACTGTAAGTTGCCCTAAATCCCTAAATAAACCTCTTAACTATGTGGAGTTGCCTTAATAATTTCCCCCAACAGTCCCTTACAATGGAACATGATTATATTATTTTTTAAAATTTGAACACTTCCTGATCTCACAGTTTCAGGGCCAGTTCTCAGGGGACTGGAAAAGGCATGCAAGGCTGACCACTCTGACACTCTATGGGGGAATTCCAGGGTTTTGAAGAAGACTGTATTTTCCTGAGTTTTGTTTAGTGTAGGATTTCTGATTTAGAGTTTTCAGAGTGAAGCTATAAGGCTCATATTCAAAATCATGAACTTCAATCCCTCCCAGGGTCTGTTTCTAGACTCAAGGATCTCAGTAAATTCCTCTCAGATGGGTCTTTGATAGACCTTCGGTGACATTCCCAAGTTGTTGGTATTTCAGAATTATATAATATGCAACAACTTATATACCTAATCCTATTTAATTTATATTACAACTTTGTGATGGGAAAGGGAGAGACTGAAATTAGTATTTTCTGAGCCTAGTAGTTGCCNTGCATTTTAGACACACTAACCTATGTAGTCTGTTTAGAAACCTCATGTGTAACTGGAGAAAGAGAAAGTAGCCGCCTATTCCTTTAGCATGGGAGAAGCCTAAAGCTGGGAGTCCATTAAACGGACACTGACCGGTTTTTATAGGGGCCCTGGATCTACTCTTCCCTTATTGTTCTGCTCAGATACCCACCCCTGTGCCTTCCTGCCATTTCTCCTTGTGATATCTTCAGGAACAAGAAGCCCTATCCCAAAGAGTCTGCTTTCACTTTCCTTGTCTACCTTCATCCCTCTAACTCTCTTTCACGTGGAGGCATTCGATGAATTTCCAGATGAATGATTTTCAGCTTGGAGAAGTTAGTGTTTCACTAAAGACCATTAGCAAATAGTAGCATCAGGATTCAAATTCAAATTGACCAGACTCCTGCCATCTGCTCTCTGTAAAAACAGAATGGGATCTAAGAAGAGAGACTAATAAAATTTCTGTTGCATCTGTACTAGTTTCCTAGGACTCTTGTGACAAGGTGCTGTGCCCTGGTCACTTATAAAATATATATTTTGTCCTCATATTTATTTAAGCTGGAAGTCTGAAGTTGTGGAGTGGACAGGACTCCTCTTGAAAACTACTAAGCACCCCTCTTCTCCACCTTCTGGTGGCTTGCTGACAGTGTTGGCATCTCTTTACTGACAGCTACAAAGATTCCAGTCCTCACTTTTGCTGTCATATACTTGAGTTTTTCACTGGGACCCTTAGTCCTTTTTTCATAAGGTTTCTAGCCTTAACTTTTGGTCACCACGACAAAGTGCCTGACACACAACTGGAAAGGAGAAAAATATATTTTGGGCTCACGGTTTCAGAAATTTCATCCAAAGATCAGCTGGCTCTATTACTTTGGTTCTCAAGACAAGGCAGAAGAATGTCCTAGAACCCACAGTGGATGAAACTGCTCACCTCATGGGAAGCAGGAATCAGAAAGAGAGGGAGAGGGAGGGAGAAAGGAAGAAAGCTGTGTAGGGGGGTCAGGGCAACGGGGTAAGCTGTAAGGACATGCACCCTTGCTTAGTCCCTCCAGCTAGAACCCCCCTCCTAGGACTCGCTGTCTCCCAATAATGCCCTCAAATGATGAATCCATCTACGATTGAATCCACCATTAGGTCATAGCTCTCAGATACAATCAATTTCCCAAAATCCTACATATATGCATTTCTTTAGGGACCAGGACTTCAACACAAGAGTTTTGGGGTGATAGTCTATATTTAAACTATAATAGAGGCTCACTCTACTGCAGCATGGCCCTGTCTTAATTTGACTAATCACACATGTAATAGCTCCATTTCTAGATATGGTCACATTTAGCAGTGTTTTGGAATTAGAAAAAAAAATCAGCATTTTTTTTCTTCAGAGTACTTCATTTTAGGGTAATAATCACCTATTTTTATGTGTGAAAATGTTTGTCTGGAAGGGTCTTAGTAAGAATTATAATGTTCATCATCTAATGTAGACTTTATAATTGAGAAAATATTTGTGCTGAGGACTCTATTCTCTTTGTGACTAATTATATGAGCAGCCCAGTAGAGTTAGGGTTAAATTCAGTAGTGCTCAGATGTTCTTATTTAAACTTGTACATTGTTTAGTTGTCTATTTTTCTAGTTGTCTCTGTTCCGTCTTTCCTCCCTTCTTCCTATTTGGAGAAGACCCTCCACCTTTTTTTTTTTTTTGAGAACCCACTAAGTTCTTTAGATCAGTAAGGCTCAGAAGAACCAGCAGCAAACCATATGTGCTATAGTTTTACTTACTTTTCTGCATCACTCATGTGTACTCAAGGTCACGGTTTTCTGTGTGTAGAAGTGAGGATGCCAACAACTGCCTCACATGGGGTCCTCCTGCCACATTTCTCAGTGAACATCCATGAAGATCTTATTTAAATCTATGATGTAAGGATGCTTAAAAACCATTCCTTATAAATTGTATATGAGCATCCTCCATGTAATAGAGCTCATTGGCTTTTAGAACTTGCCTTTCTTCTAAACACATTTTGTAAACTATCCCATGTGACTTATATTGAATTTGAGCTTCCAACTGTCTGGCCAGAGATCATGTCTAATACACTTGATTCACCTGTCATTTGCAACAAAGGTTTAATATACACAACAGTAAAAGCAATACCTACTGTGTATACTACTCTCATTTCTGTACAGGATATACCTCAAGCTATCATTTCTAAAGATGCTGCTGTGAAGTCTGTTCATTTCCATTAAATGCTCTTTTGATATGTTTGACAGAAAATTCAAAATGTGCCTATGACTCTTTCAAAGTATTGTGTGAGATCTTCAGTGTGTTGAATTGTTAGAACCATGCTGAAATAGTTAATTATCTAGTGTTTTATATCATTATGTGTACACTACTGTCTTCTTGTCCTACAGCATTGAACTCATTGGAAACAGCTAGGTTTCCGATCTTTTACCTCAACCTAGTTTTAGACCATTTCCTTTTCTCCCTTGTGTTTTAGTTACATCTATTTATTTATTTATTTATTTATTTAGTTAGTTAGTTAGTTGGTTTTGTGTGTGTGTGTGGGGGGGAATATGTGCCACAGTGAATTTGTTGCGGTCAGAGGATAATATTCAGAAGTTGGTTTTCTCCTTCCACGTCCTAATGATTGAACTCGAGTCTTCAGGCTTAGTAGCAATTACTCTAATCCTCTAGCCCCGTCTTGCTAGTTCTCCGACTAAACTCTCCCCTAATGCGGCAACNAGACATTGCAGTACAGTCTAATGATCTTGTAGGACCTCTGGAGAGGAAGATAATACTTTTCCTGGTGTTCTTCTAGGTGACTTAAAGCAAGTTTATTAGTCATTTTCCTCACTGCTGTGACAAAACACCTTACATAAACAGTGTAAGGTAGGAAGGATTTATTTGGGTTCACAATATGAGAGGGGACAGTCCATCCTTGTGGGCGAGGTATACTGCAGGCATATAAGGCAGTTGATCATCTTGCATCCACAGCAGGGAAACAGGGAGGTGAATGCAAGTGCTTGGCTTGTTTTCTTCATACTCAGCCTACAATCTCAGCCCATGGACAGGGCCACCCACATTCATAGTGGNTCCGTCCTCCTCAGTGATTCCTCTCTGATGTGCCCTTATAGCCAGATCCAAAGATGTGTCTTCTAGATGATTCTAAGTCTGTTAGGTGGGCATCAAGAATCACAGCTGAATTCCCATTTTCTAAAGATCACATCAAGAGAATGACAGAAATAAAAAAGAACACATTATGTCAAGATTGTATCTATTTTCATTTTTCTATTTATTTATTTGTTTACTNTGTGTTGAAGGCAGGGGGTGTCACCCATGACACATTGCATANGCTAAGGTCAGAAGACAACCCACAGGAATTAGTTCTCCTTTTCCATCATGTGGGGCCGGGATCAAATTCAGATTCTGGCTTTGCAGTGAGTGTCCTTACAGGCTGATCAGTCTTGCTGGTCCTTCTTTTTTATTTTTTACTCTCACAGTATTTGAGGGACAGATCTTTTTTTTCTTTGTCTTTTTTTAAACCTATTTTCACTCTATATCTCTTCATACTATGCAATGCTTTGCCTGAATCCTAAAACATTGGGCTGCAGTATTTCTTTCATTTATCTAGAATCAATCAGAAATGAAGGAAATGGGAGGAGGCTGAGGTCACGTGTTTTAGAGCCACACTACTGACTATAAATCATGTGATTTTGGGTTTCACTTGCCCTCCTGCAAATTCAACTGAGTTGTCAGGTTTCTCATTACCNCCTCCATGTGCCTGTACCTCCCTCACACAGATTTTCCTCCCATTCTTCCAGGCTTAATTTGGTCTAAAGTTTACTGGGGAATGAGCAAATTCTTTAAGCCTTTGCATGAAATGTGAAGAATAAAACCCAACTAACAACTTCACTTTGGGTCTAAACAATATTATTTTCTGTACAAATCCAATGCATTCGTAGTTTATTGCTATTATGTTTGTCAAGACTTCTAGGTACTATGTATTATTAGGGCATTCTGGTGACCAAAATGATGAATATTTTCAAAGTCTCTTATTCTAGATTCCTAGTCTAGTATTGTAACTTGCTTGACAGATTCTCAATGATATGGAATATGGGCTATTGTGATACTTATTTTTCAAATTTTTTTATTTAAAAATTTTTATTAAGAAATTTTTTATTCATTTACATACCAAACACAGATCCCTCTCTTCCTTCCTCCTGCCCCTCCAGCCTTCCCCCTGCAACCCACTCTCCATTCCCACCTCCTCCAAGGCAAGGTTTCCTTCCCATGGGGAGTCAGCAGAGCCTGGTACATTCAGTTGAGGCAGGTCCAAGCCCCTGCCCCCTGCACCAAGGCTGTGCAAGGTGTCCCACCATAGGCACTGGGTTCCAAAAAGCCCGCTCATGCACCAGGGACAGATCCCAATCCCACTGCCCGGGGGGCCCCCTAAACAGTTCAAGCTAAACAACTGTTTTAGCTATCTAAAGGGCCTAGTCCAGCAAGGGGACTCCACAGCTATTGGTCCACAGTTCATGAGTTTCCACTAGTTTGGCTGGCCATCTCTGTACATTTTCCTATCATGATCTCAATGTCACTTGCTCATAGAATCCCTCCTCTCTCTCATTGATTGGACTCCTGGAGCTCGGCCTGGCCCCGGGCTGTGGATCTCTGCATCTGCTTCCATCAGTTNACCCACCCCCCATTCCCTCCTACAAGAAGGTAAGGCCTCCCATGGGGAGTCAGCAGAGCCTGGTACACTCAGTAGAGGCAGGTCCAAGCCCGTTCCCCTGCCTCAAGGCTGTTTGAGGTGTCTCACCATAGGTAATAGGCTTAAATTTTTTTCTTTCCTTTTAGATACCAATCCCTGTTCCCCCTCCCTCCCCTTTTCCCACTCTTCCCTGCCTCCCTCCATCCCACCCCTATGCCCTCCTCATAGAGGGTAAGGCCTCACTCAGGTAGTCAACACAGTTTTGGCACACCAAATTGGGGCCAGACCTAGCCCCCTCCCCCCCTGCATCAAGGCTGAGTAAGGCATCCCACCATAGGGAATGGGCTCTAAAAAGCCAGTTTGTGTACCAGGAATAAGTCCTGGTCCCATTGCCAGGGGACCTATAAACACATCAAGCCACATAACTTTCACCCACATTTTTAATGTTGAAATACATGCAACTCTTTTGTTTCAGTCACTGAAGTCACAGTTATTAAATAGGAATTCAAGTCATAAGATGCCAAAATCACTTGGAGTCCTAAGCCAGATAGAAGAAGTTGCTGCTTTATGTATCAACATCCCCAAACTCATGGCTCCACCAAAACACTTACTTTACTAACTAGTAAAATAGTCTTTTACACAAATCCCAGCCACAGCTTTGAATTTCCTTAAAGGCCATACTACCCAATATGACATTTTCCATCATAGTTGANCAGGTAACAAGGTGAGTCTAAAGGATAGCATGGAGTTTTACTCACAGTAAAGCATCAAAATGTCTTCCTCGTTTTCTTCCAAGTTCACAAGAGCTAGCTGCATCCTTGGAGGATTTGAAGACATTATAAATTGTACTGAGCAGAGGTATGATGGCAGGCTTAGAAGGAGGTATTCACTGCCACTGTGTGTGCCAATTTTGGAGGAGTGCTCTAACCTTTCTTGTATTTGAAGCTGANTCACTTAGTTCTTGCTTTCCTGGCTCATTATGCCATCATCATTCCATATGGTGCCTTTGTCTACCAGCTCATATTTTCATCAGCAGCACAAGCTTGTTGCCCACTTAATAGTTCNGAAATTTAAACTCACAGGTGGCAGTTTCAGATGTTAAAACACCATTGCAAATTTACCNAAGGAAACTGAGTTGACGAGTTTTTTGCTTTCAAAACAAAATGGATCTCTATGCTAAGGATGAACTCTTGATATCCTCAGTTCACCTGCCTAAAAAAA
>LZPO01067957.1:5796-16869 GCA_001675575.1 Neotoma lepida
TGTAGCACAAAAGGGGGGGAAGGAATTCTTTTTGTATGAAGCTTCAGAGACTAGAGTGTATGTCCTTTCTATAGTAGTAAACAGACGTGAGGTCACTCAATTAAAAATGTTTGATCTCTGCTTATTAATTAGTGTGCAGATTTAACTGGAAAAATTTCTAGTACAGACCAATGAGTTTAGATTTAGAAGCAAATAACCTNAAATCAAAGAGCTCCATGGTATATTTTCTATAAAAGGCTTACTTTAATAAGAAGATCATGAGAATTTATTATATACATATATATAAAATGTACATCAATATTTATATTAATTTTTAAAACACTTGACACTTTCCTACTATAAGAGATGATTTCTTCGTTACCCACAGGAATATCTGAATGCCAAAGAATTATTTCTTTAAATAATTGGTAGAGAACACATTAGCATATAATTATTAATATAATAATACTAATATCTCATTTTACCTACAGAAATGGGTGATTATACTAATGAGCAATGTTAAACCTGTTCACATGATAAATTAATCTTGCATAATGCAAGTTGTAGATTTGCCAATAAATTATTTCAGTTTGTATGTCTTTACTGAAACAATGTCGGAAAAATGCTATGAAAACCTCACCTACCATGTAATAAGAATGACAGACTGCACTATGAATCTGATTTACAAGAACTAACCAAACGTGGTAACCTTGAGAAAAGGGTAAAAACAAACTGAAATGCCAGACAATCCAAAGTCAAGGGATTTTTGTTTACACATTACTATATACATTTAAATATGTACAGTACATAAAACACACTAAATATATATGCATATATTAAAATAATTGAAATAATGGAGTCTATTTAGACCAATGAACTTAAAATTATCTGATTTGGCACTGGAAAAAATAAATAAACTGGATGTTAGTTCTTCAGAAATGTTACATTCCCTTCCATAGTATAAGGTTATTACTGTTAGAGGCCAGTTCTCAATCCCTTGGCAGGTGGTTTGGCTTGAGACCGAGCTATAACTAATGGAATGGATAATATGACTCACATCTCTTTAAACTCATCTTTACTCTCTCATGATCTTTGTCCATGTGGCCAGTTCAGTGTGAGCCCTCAGACTGATCTTGAAATGCATGCTTGGAACATGGCAGAGTTTCTATCAGCTTCACTACTTTAACACATGGATGGATGTGTGGAATAGAAAGTCTATTCATTTTCCAGTAAATGATTTTGGATGCTATCCATGGGACTGTGGTAAATCAATAAAATTCAATGACTGCACATATCACTGTGTTTTACCAAACTCAATTTTTCCATTTTTCAAATGTCTTAAGTATTGAAAGGATTGAGCAAAAGAAGCATGCCTTATTGATAGATACAATGCTAAATGAGCCTCTCTCTCTCTCTCTCTCTCTCTCTCTCTCTCTCTCTCTGTGTGTGTGTGTGTGTGTGTGTGTGTGTGTGTGTATTCACCTTGAATTTGGCAATGAATTAAAAATATTTTTCATATACAATCAAATTTGACTGTGAAAAAATAATTGTGAAGCCTAGGTAAATGTACTGTAGAGGCAGATTCAAGAGCATTATGGAGGATGGGGTGATTTAATTTTTGTGGTCAGAGAATCAAACATTTCTTAATCCAGGATTTGAATGCTGTAATTGTATTATNGCACATACAGTGAGAGCTGGAGATGCAAGCAAGCACTCCTCTCTACATGAGAAGACTGAATTAGTAACAGCAAATAGTATGGNGGTGAAATCATGATCAATAGCAATCTCAACCTGAGATACACTGAAAGCTAGTGCACNTAATACATTCAGAGAAAAGGGTTTTCACAAATGTGAGAAAGTAGGGGAAAGCCAAGCTTCAGGTAAAGCTTTTTTTCCCCCACCAGTAAAGCAATAGAGAACATNTTTGGGAAAACAAACAACAACCACAGAATCTTTCTGGGCTAGAGTTCAGGTTTTAAACATGCAAACGTTCTTAAGGAAGCAGCCTCACAAGTAAGATATATGAGATTCTCAAAGGATGAAAATGAATGCACATGAAGAGTAGAAATTTCTGGGAAGCAATAACAAATTTATGAAAGAAACAACAGATAAGGGACTCCCTGAATTCATAAGGATGTGAGGGTATCTACTTTAAGGATANGCATATTTTTGCTGATTCTCTCCAAATTGAAAATAAGCAGAGAAGCTAAAATTAGCATTTTAATGAATTGTGTAGTGTATGAGGGACTATATTCTCCCTCTCTTTTTATTTGTCAAATAAATCCTGGTTCTAAACCTAACTTTGAGAGGAGAGGAAGTGCATAGGTAAGATGCTGTAAGTCCAGAAAATGGCTGCAGAAATGTTTATGGTTTCATGTACTCCTCTCAAATACTGTCATTTCTCCAGCTGGACAGGGGCCCTATTTCCCTTCCCTGCAGTCTGGTCTCTGTTCTGAACTATGGAGGGTGTTGGAGTGCTGCTATGTGCCTCAGAAAGTATGCATGCTACAGAAAGTACTGATGGAGGCTTCTCCCTGGCAGGCTGCTGTACACAGATGGTTTTCTCTTGCCTGCCAGTTCCTGAATAACCACTCAGAGGCTTAATATTACTTACAAAAGCTTGGCCATTAGCTCAGGCTTATTACTAACTAGCTCTTACACTTAAATTAACCCACGATTCTTATCTACATTTAGCCACATGGCTTGGTACCTTTTCTCAGTAGGACATTTTCATCTTGCTTCCTCAGCATTCGGCCAGCAACCCCTGACTCTGCCCTTCTCTTTCCCAGTATTCTGTTTGGCTTTCTCACCTAACTTCCTTCCCAGCTACCTCTCTGTCAGCTTCTTATTAACCAATGAGACTAATACATAATCATAGTGTATTATTCCACAGCAGACTGTGATCCCCTTCCTCTTTCCTTTCATTTTTTTCTGCCTTGCCCTCCTCATCCCTCTCCTCTCAACCTGTCATCCTCACAAACCTTCACTTTGAAATCCAATGCAATGTCAAATTCTGAAGAAGCTTGTGCTAGGCCACACAGAGATGTCATGTAGAAACCCAGGTTTAAATGAAGAGAGTCACACAGCCTGCTTCTAACAGAAACCTTTGGGCTCATAACTGGGTGGGTCTTTAGGGTGTTCCAGACCCTATCCTATTTTTGTTTTTGAGTCCTTGAGCATTATTTAACAAAGAATCTGTCTCTACCTCTCCCACTTCAAGTTCCTGACTCACAGAATTCACAAATGTAAGCCAAGATTTATTTACTCCATGAGGCTCAGTAAAGACTGTTTCATTCTGTTCTTAATATGTAGCTGGAAGACACAGGTTAGATTTTTCTTTCCTTTATTCATCTGAATTTTAAATTAATAAAGAATTTGAGGCTCAACGATGAACTTCACAAAATCAGGCCTTGATTGTTGCTCAGTAAATCAACTTAAACATTCTTATAAACATAATATTTTAGCCCTCTGTCTTAAAAGTCATAAGAAATTATCACCCTTGATTCTTCATTATTATTGGCATTATTTATTTTCATGGTGTATTAGTTATCTGCAGACAGATAACAGGTTGCCAAAAATTTAGAGGCTATTGATTCTCATTTATCATTTCATGATTCCTGTAGGTTATAAGTGTGAACCATAATTTACATAGGCTTTCTGATAACAGTGTCACAAAGCTGAGCAGAAGGTATTAGCTAGGCTGCAAACTCATCAGAAACTTGACTGTTGAAGAATTCACTAGCAAACTTTCTGAGACACATAGGGTGAAAACATCTCCTTGTACTGGTAGAATATATTGCAGCTTATTTACTGAATGCTAGCAAGCAATAAATGAAATAAAATAATAAAAAAATCAAATTCTCCCGGCATCTGTTCTGTATTCTTTCCATTAAAGGGTTTCTCAGGTCATGCCCAGCTAGGACAAATCACCTCATGATTAACTTAAAAGTGTTAGGAGCTAATTTATATCTGTAAGATCCCTTTATTTTTCCATGTATCATAATCTAATCAAGCAAATGACATCCTGTCACCTTTAGAATATTTTATTTATTGGAAGCAATTATGGGTTCTATCAAAACTCAAGGGGAGTATATGATACAAAAGCAAGTCTACTTAATTATAATGTAAGGATTGAGAAAAAAATGATCTAGTGAACAACTTAATTATATTGCATATGCCAAAATATATTTGAAAGACACTTAATGATGGAAAAAGTCTTTAATTCATATTGAAAGAAGAATGTTTTTAATAAAGAGGGCATTTTATAAGTACAGTGGAAGTACTTTGCTAGTCTAAGCAATAATACAGAAGTGATAAAATATGACATTTCAACAGAGAGACACAATACCTTGGAAGAGTAAAAATAAAATATTCTTTCTTTATATTGGACCTAATACAACAGAAAATACACTGAGATTGTCTTATTGGATGAAGGGTAAGAAAACTAAGTACAGAGTAATTCTGTATAGCTCAATGTTGTTTACTGCAATGTTGAAAGTTCTTCTATAGTAGTTTGAGCTACACCTCTAAGTGTGATCTATTGCTATCTGCTTAGCCTCTATCCAGAAAGACATTGCAACCAAGTGGAGTGCTGTAGGATAAGGCTCTTGTACACTGAAAAGATTTGTCACTTGAATTGGTTTAATAAAATGCTGATTGGCCAGTAGCCAGGCAGGAAGTATAAGCTGGATGACCAGACTAGGAGAATTCTGGGAAGAGGAAGGGCAGAGTCAGGAATCACCAGCCAGATGCAGAGGAAGCAAGATGAGAATGTCTCACTGAGAAAAGGTACCAAGCTATGGGGCTAAACATAGATAAGAATTGTGGCTTAATTTAAGTGTGAGAGCTACTTAGTAATAAGNTTGAGCTACCAGCTGAGCATTTATAAGTAAAGTTAAGCTTCTGAGTCAATTTTTAAAGAAGCGGCTGCCAAGTATTCAGGATTTGCTGGCAGGACAGAAACTTCCACCTACAGTAGAGGGCTGAAAGTCCATCCTAATACAAGATTTCTTTGACAAGGAAGTTGAAAGAAAGATTTGAGGATGGAAGTACAGATACTGAAACTATCCCTTCTTTGTTCTCCTTGGCAGAGACACCATGTAGAAAATTAGGAATCTTGATTTCTTAAAAAGTATATGTGTTTGTGGCAGCTTGGAAGCTCTCCTCCCTATCTGCTAAATAAAAATCACATTTGTAGGAGCAGTTTGTACCTTCTAGACTTACATTGATTGCACTGAAAAAATGTCATTTTTTCCATGCTTTTTAAAAGAACAAACACAGAAACATACATCACCTGCCAAGTGGGGGCAACTTTATCAGAATTTTCCTATTTCTTTCCATGTAATTTATAATTGATGGCAACTTCAGTGAACTCTGAAGCTCCAGCTGTTTAGGAACAATACTGCGTTTCTTCCGTGTTAACCTTTACTGGTGCTAGGTTGATTTGCCATTGTTTTTCCATAAAGCATACCATCCAGCTTGTCCCTGATGTCATGTTAAATGCTACAAAAAGCATATCTCCATAAGAATGTGCTGAGAACATCCAATTCTATAAAATGCTTATAGAAAAGTTAGTTACGATTTAGGAATCTCCTCATAAGGAAAATATATAACAAAAATGATGTCATGAGTACAAATTTTATTTTAAAAAGGGAAGAGATTTATTTTTCCTTTCCTTTCCTTTTACATATTTTACATTTGGGGGAATGTATGTGTTTGAATATATATATATATATATATATATAGATAGATAGATAGATAGATAGATAGATAGATAGATAGAGAGAGAGAGACAGAGAGAGACAGAGAGAGACAGAGAGAGAGAGAGATGACACACAGTTGTGTACATGAAGCAGTAGATGGGTGAAGTTGAGAGAATAACTTTTGGGGATCTCTTTTTTTCTATCATGTGGATTCTGGGGAGAGAGATAACAGTGTTAGCTTTGACAGCAAGTGCCTTCACCCACTCCGTCATTTTTCCCAACCAAGAACATGATTTCTAGTAATGACTTCTCATAATTTTCTATTAATGCATGGCTATAGTAATCTAGAATATGAGCCAGGTTACTTTATTTTATGGTTAAAACCATAGTACCCCCACCCTAGGAAACAATTTGTGCACTACTGAGTATTTGGCTATTTCTAAAATCTTTCATAATTCAGAAATAAAAACTTTCTTTCCTTTTTCACCCTAGCAATAAGTTTTGCATTTCCTTTTAGAGGATTCAGAATGTCATCCTGGAAGCCTATATTTTATTTATTGCATGTAGCTTTAAGATAAATTAATCTCACTATGGAAGAGACTCTTTATGCTGCTTATTGCTAGAATTCTTTTATTCCATGGAGTACCATAGTGTCACTGTTTTTTTGTATTGCAAGTAATTCTTTGATAACTAAATAAAACCTATTTTGCCTATTCTGATCATATTCAACCCTTCTTCCAACTTATCCCAAATCTATCGCACCTTTCCTACCTACTCAACTTTGTGTCCTTTTTCTTTTTCTTTTTAATATTTAAAACCCATTAAGACTAATTGTGCTGCCCAAATATTCTAGGATATGTGACCTTCCACTGGAGTGCAGCGAGGGGCTACAGTTGTTAAGAACACTAACTCTTCCTCTCCCTGAAGCTATCAATTGTCAATGTCACCTGGGGTGGGAGGGATGGGAAATTTGTGGGATTTAGTCTGGCTTAGGTATGCACTTGTCTTGGGCATGATGTCATAACCACCGTGAATTCATTTGTCTTCAGATGCCCTATTGTATGCAGAAGACATCATTTCCTTGTAGACATTGACTGGTCAAAGCCATTACAATTTTTGTTTCCCCTGTTCTACAATAATTCCCTGATTTTGGGAGGAGGAGGTTCATTATAGATATATGAAATGGAATATATATATATATATATTCCATTTAGGGTTGAGAATTTTTCAGTTTTTTATTCTCTATATCTTGGCTAGCTGTGGGTCTCTGTGTTAATCAACATCTACAGTAAATAAAAGCATCTTTGGTGAGGATTGAGAGATCCATCAATCTATGTTATAATAACAAGTCATTAGGAGTTGTTTTAATGCTATGTCCAGCTTGAAATACAATAGTTACTCTTGATAATAGTAACTCTAAAGTCAAAAGTGACTTTAGATACTTCATTTAAAGAGGTTTGAACATAATTTATCTTTCTGTTTTGCCTTTCTCTGCCTTGCTGTCAACTGGCAAGTTCAATCTACACTCTGAACTTAAAAAAGAGTAGAGAACATACTTTGCTTTATTAGCCAGAAAATATTAGGTGAGTGTTGCCTTTTATTTTGTGACATATTAGGTGTTACAGATCATTCTTGAGTGTATTCTGTTGTTATAGTCAATGTCTAATTCCAATATGCTGATCACCCAGTGTGGTAAAATGAGTAAAAACAGATCCCCAGAACCCACATAAAAAGCTNTGCAATAGGCATCTGTGATCCAAGTACTCCTTTATAAGAGCAGAAGCAGAGGTGGAGGAAGAGTGGACACCAGGAGACATGCTCAAAATCTCCTTTGCCAAATAGCTCGAAGAACTTGGGAAGGCAAAAACTGACTCTCAAAATTTATTGTCTCACTTCTATGGGTAATACTGTACTCACATACACATCAAATGCACATATACCTTTCTCTCTTTCACACACATGCACACACACATACACATACACACACATGAGAGGGGGAGANAGAGAGGGAGAGGGAGAGGGAGAGAGATGTTAAAGACATAAATAAAATATTAGCTAAACATATATTGACAAATCAATTATCCTTTATCTTATATGATAACTATTATTTTAATAACATAGGCTTCTGGTATACTAGTTTTAACTGTAAAACATACCCGAGTGTCAAAAATCATGAAAACAACCTAAACTGCCTAATAGTAAGACAAATACAGAAATTTTAAAATATCTGTGAGAATGAGCTAGCATTACATGAAATGATTAAAGCACGCTGACTTTTTGTGAATATATACTTTTTTCAAAAATACATAATTAAAGGAAAATTGTAAAATTATACACAGGAAGAATTTTCTGGTGACAGGCTTGACACAGGGGAGTTATAAAGTAGGACAGAGCAGAGTTTTATGGTTTGTGTCATGTTGTTGAAAGTGAAGTATGTGTAGTTTAATGTTAGTAAGAGGTGTACCCAGTAATACCTAAGTATTTATTAATTATTAATGACAGAGTCACAGTAGTTAGATCTCATGTTTCTGAATATTTGATTAAAAATTACCTTCAGGAATAATATCTNTATTTACTCTAGAAGTAATTAAGTGCATCTTCACAGTTCTGAAATATGGGAGTGATAGATATCCTCTCTCCTCAATTAACTGTAAACTGGGGGCATTTTTATTCTGGTACAAATGGAGCAGTGAAATGAAGGGTGGTCTTTAGAGAGCACAGAGTTAAAATTAGTTTGAATTCAGGAAGAGACCTAAAAGGAAAGAGTGTACACGGAAACTTTTTACATCAATCAAATTATTTATTAGGTTCCTAAAAAATTCAACTAGTTAAAAATTAATTCATCATGGTGTTCAACAGAAATATACAGTAGGAGGTATCAGGAGTGTAGGCAGCTTGACATCAGAAAATGATGAAGCTTGGCATGGAGCTGTTATGGCCATGCTTATTGCTGGCAATCTGTGTTATACAAAGGAACTCTCTTTGTATTTGTTGTGCATTTGGAAAATAAGCTAGTTCACAAGGTTAAATGAAGGACTGAGTGTTGTTTATTTTCAAACAACTTTTTCAAGGGTCAGAACTATGAGAACTATGAGGGTCACTGTTTAAGAGTTATACGCCTTTTCAATTCATGAATGTCCTAATGTAAAACTTGTATGCTATACTTAACTGCTTTTCAAGAGAGAATGAAGGCCTTTCATATTTGTATATTTGGTCACGGATTGAAAAAGAGGGAAGAGTCTAGTCCACATTGTGCTTACCCTTTGCTGTTGTTTTCAACAGTGTGTGTTCCATAGTCATCTTATCCTAGAGGAAGATGGTATTACCACACTTTCACATTATGAAACAAAAGGTTATATAAGCCAAACACTTTGATTTAAGTTTTGCAGACCAGTGCCTCATAAGCACGGGTTTTTTGTTGAATGAATGAATAAGCATTTAAGAGCTCAAGTTTATTTCCCAGCAAAAGCTTACTCAACAGTCCATACTCTTCACCAACAAATCAGAGCTGACATCTTAAACAGCATTAAAAACTGGATATCTTTTCTTCTAACTTGTAATTACTAATGTTCTTGTACACAATAAGTGGACTCTAAGATGTATTGTTTGCCTCACAAGGTTTTCAATTCAACACGTCATAGGGAATTTTGCATGAATAAGCCATGGATTTTATTTACAAACTGCCTTCCTGATCTTCAAGACTATTTGAAGCCAAAAGTACTGATATACATTTAGGATAATTTTAAAAGTATGTATCAAAGTCAAATTTTTGGAGCAATTCTTGATGAACAATGAAAAATATTTAAAAGATTCCATGTCTTGTTTAAGAATTTTTAGAATCCCAATGAGCAACTTGAACTTGCTTTGTAGAGAACATAGTGGTTTAAATACAATATCAATCACATCAAGGAATTAGAGGTAATTGTAACAGCATCTGCTTTTATTTCTAGACATACTAAGCATTGCAATAATTTAGAGTTAATTTATTTAATCAGAGGTTTGAAGTCACCTTGACATTTGGAGAGATTAGAAACTATAATAGATTTTTTGCAAATGAATACTGTAAAAGTTTGACATCAATAAATGCCATCTAACATTTGTGGCTACCTTTAAAGCAGACCTATCATGTGTACTTAGTAATGGCAGAACCCGAAGATCATCAAGTCAGTTAGAATGGATGGTCAGTGAACTCTGGGCATGTGTCCATCTCCACCACCTTATTTGGAGTCAGAAATGCATGATGTGACACTCAGATTTTTACTTGAATTCTGGTGATCTATCTCAGATCCTTACTTTACCAACTGAGCCATCTCCTCAGACTTTCTCAGAGAGAACTGGAAGATGAATATTTTTTACTTAAAATATGAATTAATTATTTACAGAAAGCATTAAATCTTCTTTGGTAAGTACAATATTTTGTCCATAAAGTAAGTCAATAAGAAGTAAGTTTAGCATAAGAAAAGAAAGAAAAGATTAAGATGATTATACTAACATTGAGTCCTTTGGCATAGGACAACCATTTTCAGAAGGGAGTTTTAGTTTTTGTTGTACCCCACATTCTCTGTGGTGCATTAATTTATCAGTGAACATGATGCCACATCATTTACGAGGTAGTCAGTCACCAATTCTCCTCCTTCACTTTATCTTCCTTCTCTATTTTTAAACAGATGCTACAATGTTGGATTTCAGCCAATAGAATGGGTTGTTCATCTTCCTGTCAACATCCACCCACCGTAAAAAGAAACTTCTCTGACCAGGCTGAAGGAAGCCCAGGTCTACAGGTGGAAACATAAATAGTACTAATTTAGCAAAATAACAACAGTGATTGTACACTATGGTTTAGGGCCTCCTCAGAATTAGATTTTTGACTAGGTTTAAAGTATCAGATAAAAAATTCCCTTCTATGGAGCAGGTCTCAAATCCAAACAGAAAGTAGTTAGTTACCACATAGCAGTCTTGTTACTATGCACAAGTGGGCATATCTTGCTGGGCTGGTCAGTAGTGTAACATGCAAGTGTCCAGTATTGGGTAACACCATTGATATTTTGTTTTCCTTTCCCATATCTTCAGTAAGTGTGAAATCTAGACAGCAAGAAGGAAGTTTCTTGGTCAGTTTGAGACTGACTTTTCTATCTTCTGCAGTCAAAGTGTGGTGTGTCTTCAGCAATAGGATCTCACCATGCAGTTATGGTAGAAACCCAAGGGCAATGGTAATAGCTATTGTTTTGGAGACCTCCATTAAGGTGGTACTCAACGGTTTGCATTGTGATTGTTGTTTAATAACTTATATATTCTAGATTGGTATGATCTAGCCATGCTTGACACTTTTGTTCAAACTCTTGCTTTCTTTTTTAGTTGTATTTTGAAATTATCTTGCTAAATACTGTTTTTT
>LZPO01067959.1:0-16848 GCA_001675575.1 Neotoma lepida
GCTTTCCAGAAGCTGACCTGATGTGCTTCAGCAGGGAAGCTTCACTTGCTCTTGACACGTGTCCTTGTTCCTTCACCTTGGGGAAAACCTTCAACTGCCCTCTAATTCCTACAGATCTTAACTGTGGCTTGATGAGATCGTACAGATATGTAAAATCATGTTAACAAAACCTTGTGTAAATTGGAAGGGTTGTTCATCTGTCTGTTCAGGGACTTCAATGCTTTAATAAGAGTTCATGTAAAATAAACCAATTAGTTGTCACAATGTTCAGTCTGGAGAACCTGCGACAATTGAGGGCGTGATCCATTACTCTAGCCCTTTTTGGCAGGGTTGCAGTGTTGACAAATAAAGNCTACAAAGAGTATTTTGCTAAATGTTACTTCCTGTTTTCTAACCTTATATAGTCTTTGTCTTGAGAGGAAAAGCCATCCGTCCCTTCCTGATATTGTCCTTTGCTAATGGAAGCACCATTGCAGCCCAGGGGCTCCTTAACTTCTGCTGCGAGGACTGGTGGCACTTCTGTCCCTTACCTGTCTCTGAAAGGAGACATTGATTCAGAGTCCTTAGTGGTTAAATTGGTCAACAATGTTGGGCTGAGGAGAGATGATTCCTGTTGAGGGATAATGAGCTCTGTCTACAGGAAAAGAAAGCCCCTCAGAGCTGTAGAGGAACCCACATTTTGCTCCTGCACCCAGACTGATTTTCACAAAGAATTATCTGTTAAAAGTAGAGGGAATAATGGCTCAGGAGACAACTCGTGTACTAATACACTTCTTAGATGGTGTTTCACATGTTTGCTTTTCATTAGAATCAGGAATGGTTCGACTCTGTCCTTGTGATTCTGTCAACATTTACCCCTGTCTGTTTTTCATATACAAAGGCTTGGGGATGCCAGGAAACAAACTGTTAACGGAGAATTAACTTCTTTGGCATGCTTTCATACTTATCTTCCAAATTAAAGAAAATGAAATGGGCAGAAACAGAGTGTAGATTACCTCCTTTTTGTCAAAAATGGTGGGAATTTGAAAATTAATAATAAAGAAGGGAACAGATGCAGTAACATGCCAGAGGGAGATTAATGTGGAGAGTGAAATCTGTGAGCAACAAAACTGAAGCAAACCGAATCAGTGGGAGGTGG
Organism: Neotoma lepida; assembly: GCA_001675575.1. Classification (NCBI taxonomy): domain Eukaryota; kingdom Metazoa; phylum Chordata; class Mammalia; order Rodentia; family Cricetidae; genus Neotoma; species Neotoma lepida. The sequence continues at coordinate 1,139 of LZPO01067959.1, forward strand.
TTGTACAATCAAAATCAGGATAAAAGAGAAATTACAAACAACCCTGCACTTGTCAAAGTAGTAGTAATGAAATCCTGACTCTGCCAGCAGCGAGAACCTGTGTTAGCACTTTGGGGTAAGGATGGTAGCCGGGTGCCAGGTAGGAGGGCAGTGTTAGGTTGCTGGGCAGCAGCCATCTTGTGTAGAACAGATGGCACTGAAAGCTGGCAGGGGAGGGGCTCCTTAGCAGAACTAATCAGACAGTAACAGATAGGGCAGCTGGGAAGGCTGACCACAGAGAGGGAGCCTGCGGGGTAGCTGAGTGCCATGATGTTTGCAGTGGTGTGCCCATTGGTCTGAGAGAAGACCTTGCAATGTCTTTCCCATCTATGGACGAACTGAAACTTTTGTTCAGAAAGGAGAATTGAGTTGGATCATGTCAGACTTGGGGGTGGGGTTGAGTGTTAGACTGAGAGCAGGGGACTGTCCATCTCTGAATTCATCGCATGGGTTTTCAGTGTCAGCTTCTGTGGAAGTTGGATTTCTGCAGCATGTGTGGCTCAGCACTCTAGTCTCCGTTGTGGCACACAGAGTGATCACTTTATATATTTTATGCATCAGTTTGCAGCATCAGGACTACAGTTAAAATTAGAAAAGACTTTCTGATATGATTTCTACCACATACGCCTCTCACAAATGAAAACTAAAACCAGATATGTGCATGTCTCCTTAATAATTCTTCATAACCTAATTTAAGCTGCGTTTGACTTAGAGTCACTTGTTCTTCCTTTTTCTGCCTCATGTAATTGTAGATTGACCATCAAAATCTAAACATACTTGAGCTCAAACCTTAAAACAAAAATCAAATTACTTTGCAAAGAAAATGAGACCCTAACCTGTTAAGTTTAATTGTGCATTAAGGAGCCATCATTGCTGATAGGTCAGTACATCTGTGCAAATGCTGTGACTTTGACAATGATATCCAGGTCTCTGACATCTGTTTTCAAACTTGTATCTTTCTTTCTCCTTTTTTTCCAGAAGGTTTATAGTTTGGCTCAATTTATTCATTTTGCAGGGGGAGGGGGAAACATTATCAGGATTTGAAATAGGTGGTATAACATAGCCATATGCTATTTATGCAGCAGTTTCTGCAATAAATCTAATTTGGTGCTGTCAAAAAATTAGACTTATTTGATATAGCGGCACATTAGTAAATGATTGTGGCAGATTTAAAGTTGTCATTTAGTCTCTTCTAACTCTTAACAGAATCTTGCAAACCCGTTTCCCCCTCATCAAGTCTATGAAAACGTCTCAGGTCTTTGTCTTACAGATCTGCAGTATTTTTGTGTCTCAAAGCAGGTCTTTCCTTTAACTGAGAAAAAAGGTGAAAAGTGAATATCTTCTGATGTCAAAATAACACTGGCAGACAAAAAATCAATGAACCAGGGGAGACGGTAGCGTCTCTAGCCTGCGTAGTTCTTAGAAAAGCTAAACAGCCAGGCGCGTTGAGAATGAAGAGAAGCTAACATCAGCTCTTTATTGGGGAGCTTAAATGTTTTACCTTCCACCCTACACCCATATGCTGTTTTAGGAAAACTGGCATTAAAGACGTGAACGGCATCGGCTCCGTCTTCACCTAGTAGTGCCCTTAGAAACGGCTTTCCTCTTCTCTACTGCAACCTGGCAACGTTACTGTGGTGCTTTTTTTTTTCTTGTGGAATTTATGTCTCAGGTGGTGTTATCAAACTAAACTTTCTCTTTCCTACTTTTCCTATTTCGAAGATAAAATAAGCACATTGGATATTAGGCAGACAAATATTTGTGTTCTCTGAATTCCTAAGTGAGTTCTTAAGAATAGCTTGATGCTGCTCCCTTTTCTGTGCCTTGTACTTTTACGGAAGGGAATCATATTTGTGTGTGTGCATTTAGGTGCCCATGTGTGGCTGGAAGTAATGTTAAAGCGTTAAAGCTCACTGTTTTTTGTTTGTTTGTTTGTTTGTTTTTCATTTGTTTCTGTTCTTATCTATCAATTTCCAAAAGAAGGCTCCCGGTGTCTTTCTGAAACACGTTTTTTTAGGAGCAAGGGTTCTTGCAAGCAGCCTGTTAGGCTAGCATTCTGCTAATGCTAGTTCCTTTCATGAAGCTTAGCCACCACAGAGGTGATCTAATTACCAGTACTAGCTCAGTGCCATCCAGAAGCAGGGATCCAGGTGACCAAACTCCCATCAAACATAGATTACACTAAAGAGAAAAAAATATCCAAAAAGGTATTGAGCTTGCTGGGTCCATCATATGCAGTTTTGAAATTTTCTGCACACGAAGTATAAACTATTTGGAAATTCTCTTTCGGGGAGATAAGAAAAGAATACTCCCCTTTGATCCCATATTTTCAGTACAAAATCCGTATATTAAATATTATTGCATATTACATAAGAAGGATTTAAATAATATATTTAAGTTCAGTAATATATTTGGAATTGGTGCTAAATATGTCCCTTCAGTTGGATTTTAAGCTGTAAATTTTGTCTGGCTTTGTATTTAGCAACACGATGATTTTCCTTTACATGTCCAGAAAAGTGCTTTGAGAAAAATCTGTTTTATAAATTGTACATATTTAACCAATCCAAACCGTCAGGTTCAAATTTTAAATTCCCTGTGTTTTCTTGACTTGTTATAAATTAAAACATGCTTTCACTTTTTAAAAGAAAAATTGAATTCCTTAATTTATAAGGAATTTATAAAAAAAATTTGCAGACTTTTGGATTTAACATACCATCTGAGATTTGTTTAGATCTCAAGGTAATCCTACCAAATATCCAGCAGCCTCATATTTAGTGTGCACTGTGACAGGGCTTTGGTTACATCCCTAAAGAATAGCTTCCCCTTTGAAATTTGAATTGATAAATTTGAATAGAGTTGCTGTTTTGTTTTTTTTTCCTGGAAAATAATATCTAAAATACTAATACATGATTAAACCTAAAGGGTTCTGTGTGTCTGTCTCCTGAGACTGGTACCGTAGCTGTAGATGACACTTGGTTCATCCAGTTCCCACTTCATTTCTGTGGGTTGCTGTTCTTCACAGAGCTGATCTGTCAGACAGCTTGCACTTCTTTAGGTAGGTTGTGTGTTCNCTTGGCAGCCTCTATTTTCTTATTATTTAAGCAGACCTTATTTTTCAGTGCTAGATTTAAAATGTGCATGGGTTAATGTGTATATTCTGGATTATAAATTTTTCAAAGCAGTGATGGAGCTGTGTGTTAATCCTTAGCTTATAATTGAAATGGTACATATTTGCACATTTTAAGCCTTTCAGTGTAAAATTTCTTAATTGGAATACTTTCTCCCTTGGCTAATTCATTAGTGAAAATATTTATCCCTCAAGTTAATGCTACATACTATGTAGCAATTTTTACATAGTGTAAGCTTGTTTGTGATATTTTGATTTCACTTTAAAACTTTTATTTTGCTTTTGATACATATAGTTCATACTCAATATAATGAGAAGTGCAGACACACATGAAGAAAATACATGTCAGCTGTCTGCTTTTACAAATGATCATTAAAACACCCTGTCTTTACTACTTTGACTCCAAATTATTGTCTTTCCGAACCCAAAAGTAATTTTCACAAGTAAATTACACAACAGAACTTCATCTTCTGCTGGTTGGCAGTAGAGGATTTAAATCCATGCCGACAGTTCATTTGACAATGACCTTGAGGGGCTTTGCTTCTTGAAGAAGAAAGCAGAAGCTTGCGGTAAACAAAGTTCACTTCTGACAGATGGATTGAATGACAGAAAGGTTGCGAGTGCCAGAATAGCCCTGGCAGAGGAGGAGATGTTCAGTGGAATCCAACAGGAGAGGAGGTGTGAACAGGTGCAGGGTTGCTGACGGAAGGGGAACCAGATGGAAGGAGCCACAGCCAGTTTATTTAAAGGAAAAGGCAGAAAACATTGAAAGGCTGTGCGATCAGTGGCTAAAAGTGTTCATAGAGGAAGGTAAAAATTCACAAAGCAAAACTGCACAGTGGGGTAGCTAACACTTAGCATAATGGTAGTAATTTGTGAGTTTAGTTTGGAAGTTGCAATTGAAATATATTCATCTTGGCTCTTTGCACCATCAAGTATAGATATTTGAAAGTTGTTTATTTTTTTTAAGTTTCCAAGCTTTTTTAAATCCATCCATTAATTTATTTTTTTCCAGCCAGAAGCTCCGTTGTGATAATACTAAAATTGTGTCGTCAGCTAAGAAAAGAAAAAAAATAAAGTGAAGGTTAACATTCCATTCAGATTCATCTCGTGATCCTTCAGTTTTGTTCACATATGGGAAGCAAATGCATGCCGTGTTGGGTGACATCTGTAATAGCTAAGAAATTTGCAATGTTAGCTCGATGCTGTGGGTTGTTTTTGTTGTTCGGAGTCTCTGTTCATTTTGTGAAGTCCAGCATCTTATTTCAGCAAGGAGAAAGCCTGAAAATACACATTTACTGGCCACAGACTGCCAGTTAGTTTCCTCTGCTGAGGTTGCCCTGGCTTCCGTGGCCTTTCAGTGACCTGCCTCCCGGCAGACCCCTGCACACTGAGGAACAGTTTGACAGAGGAATGACATACAGTGGAGCAAAAAAAGAGGCTTTTTNTTCTTTTCTTGGACATTTTAAAATTAAACTTTCTTCCGTCCTTGCTAGTAGTCTGTCTGGTCACACCATACATGCTGCTTCCATGAGCCTTTGTCTCTCACATTATCTTGAAAAGTTTCCGATGTTAGGCGGCCAGTGAGAAGATGCCATGGAGGAGGAACTATTAGGAAGGAATGTCAGAGACAATGACCAAAATGGACAATTAGTTTGAAGTTGTCAGAACCTGGTGATTTATCCTCACATATGTCTGTATACTTTCCCAGAGACTAGGGACACAGGAAGTTGAGTAGTATTCACACTTCTGACCCAGAACAGTCTGGATCAAGCAAAGTGCACCTGACTAAGTCTACATGTTTGGGACACTTTGAATTTCCAGGTAATCTAGGATCTGTGACACATTTTTGTCAGTAAATATGAAGAACCAAACTTTGATTATGAATTGAGGAAGATATTTTTTTATTTCTCTTGGTTTGTGGACTTGAGCACTTTTGGTCTCATTTTAGTTTGGGTAAGGTTATAAACAACCATGTTTGGGAAGAAAATACAACATGATTTCAGATTTGACCTGAAAATGACTGGAGTACACTTGCTTCAGTTGTAATGAGCTGGTTATGCCACCTTTCCCATCACAGTAACTGGCTGTTTTCCTCTGTCAGTGCCTGTAGCATAGAACCACCCTATAAAATGCTAACTAGGGTACATGTGAGCTATGGGGTTCAAACTGCAAGACAGAACAAAGTTCTACAGCAATTAGTGTGATACATAACATGTAACCCATAGATTTAGTTGCCTGTCCTTCACAGATAGAACAAGTAACTGCCCCAAATAAGTCAAGTTAGTTGTACCCAGTGTAGTGAATCTAGGGCCTTTCATTAAGGGAGTCTTGCAAGGCTCTTTTCAGTGAAGGGATAACAGCTTGACTGCTGTTAACCATCATTGATTGAACACATGTTCTGTTCCAGCTGCACCAGGCACCACTTAAGTTTTAAAATGAAGAAGCCACGATCCTTCTTCACAGATATCAGACACAGCAGCAGATGAAGTTTGTAAGTTTATGTATGAGTATCNTTGTCCATATAATCTAGAAAACATTATGTACCATTTAAATATTTAATATTAATAAAAGCATTTAACTAATCCAACACTTGCTGTAATAGTGAGAACTGAAATGCACTGAAGCTAAGCGGCTTGCCCAAGGCCACACTTATTTAGCGGAGCAGGACGTAGAATATCCATCTCCTTACTACGTGGACTGACCTTCCTGTGTTCTACAAGCTCTACTCACTTGGATGAATGGACAGTGTGACTTGTCAGGTAAATACATAAAAGCCCATAGTACATTATAATACCTTAGAACTTTTCTGTTAAGTCTCTATGTGTCTCCCAGAGGGAGATTTTAAAGATACACATTAGGAAAAACTGAGTTAATTTATGGTAGGAACCTATAAACTGCCATATGGGAATTCTTTGTTCTTACTCCTCTTCATTGCATCACACCTCCTGCTCCCCCTTTTACCAGTCCATTTGTGCTGAGCTGTGCCGCTCACAGAAAGAGAAGGAAGGTGGTGTCATCCACTTTGAGCTTAGCCAGTCCTCTGAAATGGGGTGCAAGGTGCAAAGGTTCTTTACCACCACCCAGAGAGTAGCTAACCACTCCCCTACCAGCCACCTTATTAAAGGTCTTCCGTGTCTTCCACTGCAATTTTGCTTCTATGAGTGTTCTTAAAGGTAACTGGCATTTAAATAATTAGCGACCAATTATTATAGCGACCAAATAATTTAGATAGTTTTCAAATGTGATTCTGAGATTTACTGGAATAAAGTGTTAATATAGATCCTTTGGTCTATAAACCTTTAGACAGTCTCTGGCTGATGCTGAAAAGGATGGACCCCTAAATTGGACTCTGAGATAGAGCTTATTTTCCTTCATCCCACAGCGCATGGTCATCCTCTCTCCACGTTTATGCGCTCCATGGAAGTGGAGCACCCCATGCATAGTCAGCCAGCTCTCAGAATCAGGAGCTTTGCATTTACTGTGTGTTAACTCTGCAGATACAGTGGGAGCACATATAATTTATCCTTAGTTCAAGCAGACTCTACCAGTGAGCTTTCTATAAATAACCATCTTGAAATGATGATGATGCCTGAAATCGGGACTCTCAAGAGGACTTAGTCTGTGTCGCCCTAGCTTTTCTACTCACTCCTCTTTCTGGGTTTTCAAATTAGATTCCTTCCAGAAATTCAACCCCACTGCTTTTTATGGAAGTTTGAAACCATTCACTGCCTTATTTGTATTTCTCAAGGTACAGATAACATCCTGTAAGAAGAGAATTAACTACAAAGGCAGAAGATTAACTCACCAGGCAGGGATGGTTCACTAAACTGGCTAGCAGTTTGATAACTATGTGGTCTCTGGGAGAACTTGGAAAGAGTTCATTTCTTACTAAAAACAAACATCCAAGGATGGGAACATGATTGCTGGAAGTTGAACACAGAAATCCCTGGGAAAACTCTCAGATAACCTGTTATTTCTCACTTAAAAATTACAGAAAAATTATTAAATAATAAACATTTTCCAACTGTATTTCAGTCTGCAACCCATATACAGAAATAGATATCTTGCTATTGTTGAATAATTCTCTAATATGGTTTGTAGTTTAAGTGTGATGTTATGTTTTGAGAGTTACTTTAAATCAGATTTAATTTACAAAAACTAACAAAGATATTATCACTTTTTGGAGGGTGGGGAGTTGTACTGGGGATAGAACCCAGGGCCTCACACACTGTGGACATGCTGTCTGCCACTGGGCTATGTTACCAGCCTTATTATTTATCTCATATAATGTGACACATACTTCAGCCTTAGCTGTTCTCTGTGTCCTGTTAGAATTATCCTTTCTTCTACCTTTGAGTGATGACTGACTTATTATCAAGGTTAAAAAAATGTTGTTTTAATAGCATTTACTTTTTATAAATTTTAAATTTTGATGTCTTCATAAAGCATATACATTTAGTATATTTGAGCAATACACTTACTTTTATTTGTAGAATGCTGGATTAAAAATAATGCTTTGTTATGGGAGGTAGACCATGGAGTTGTGCATAGATAGACCAGCATAGGAGCCACATGGAAAGCAAAAATTGCAAATAAGTTACATGTATGCTTATAATTTTTCATATAGCAACATTTTTTTAAAAGTAAAAGGAAGCTGGTAACATTAATTTTAATGGTGAGATCAGGATAACACATTGAAGACATTTTTGCCTTTTTCTCCCTTCCTGCTGTGCTGTCTCTCCATCTGAGTCTGTTTCATAGTACATGTCGATTCCATTAGCTCCATTTCAGATGCTCAATAGCCTCCTATACTAGCATCTGCTAGCTGTAAACTTTTGTCCCTAAGTTTTCCCATTATATATAACACAGATACAGTTGTAGTGTATGAGCTTACACCTGGATACATAACATAGATACAGTTGTATTGCATGAGCTTACACCTGGATTCTTATTTCTATGGTTACCAGGTCTTTTAATAAAACAGTTATTTCAGCTCTTTTTTTAATTCATTGGCAGTAGCCAGGCCTTATTTTGACTGTTTCTGTTCTGATGCATCATCTCTTGAGGAGGAATAAGGTAAAGGAACAGATGGACTATACCAGCATCATAGTACAAAGGTTCTAGATCTTACCACCCCATGTTTGACATATCAGAAGTTGTTGACAGTAGCTTTGATAAAGAAAATAACTAGGTGCTAGTCCAGTGCTCAGGTTAAGATTCCCCTTACCTGGTGCTCCAGACCGGATGTTGCTTCATGTGAAGACCCCACAGCAATCTGATTTCACTTTATGAGTGAGAACAATGATGTTGACTGAGATGAAGTTCCACTGAGCATCACGCAGTACTGAGAGGAACCAGGCCTTAAGCCTAGGCTTGTGTGTGCCCCGGAGTTCAAGTCCACTGTGCACTACCANGTTCCCTGTTATCTGTTTGCTGTAAAATGGAAGGTTTTATTTTTCCTCAAGGTTGATTGTCCTTATTATTATAATTACTGCTTCACTTTAAATAGTCCTCTTCTAAGGAATAATAATACATGTAATGATTGTATAATTACTATTTTTGTACTTACTATGTTATCATTAAACCAAAAATATTTTATGCCCAATATCTGTATAGTTCTATTTAAGGAGAGGTACTATTAGTGACCCCATTGTTTTTTTCATTGAATAGGATGTTAGACACACTTATAGCACAGAGCTAACACACGAAGGATTTTGATTCCATGCCTGGTAGACATCAGAGCCCATTTTCTAAAATTCGGCCTCATGTGTACAAAGGAATGCCACAGTCCTGTGAGTAGTGGGATAAAGAGAGTAGCTCAAAGCCCATCTGTTCTCAGAGGTATTATGGGATTTCAGTTGCTTACATTCCTTTCTTGGGGCATGTGTAACAAGTAGAAATACANAAGTAAGTGTGAAGGTAGCTTTAGGGTGGACAAAGGAGCAGGTCATGAAGATGGAGGTGGAGGAAAGGTAGCAGGAGGGCTGATGAGGTCACACTGAGAAGTGAGAGGATGAGGAGGACCAGTGAGGACCTACACTATGAAGTAGAGGAGACTGAAGAATGTATGTAAGAACTGTCACCAGCAAGTGTTACAAAGCCAAACAGAAAAAGGCAAATCATGCTTCCTCTTGAGGCAAGAGAAATGTTGACCTCATTGAGAAGAACGAGACGGGTATCTGAAGACATTCAGGTCTGTTGCCCCCTATAGAAGCACAGTACCTCTCAGCTCCATGGTGGACAGGTGACACAAATGTCACCCCAGCATTGAAAGTGAGCTTCTCTTTTTGTTACCAAGTCAAGACTAGAAGTCAGCAAATCACAGTGATGAGTTCTATCCACAGACATGCTGCTGAGTGTTTGGCCAGCAACTCTCAAGTTAAGCAATAATGAGACTGAAATGCTGTCTAAGAGGGCTACAAGTTAATCAATAATGACTACAGCAGTCCTCACATCTTCAAACTCCGGGCTGATTCTTCTATTTGAAACATAGCTGGACACTGAGATATACTCTCAAAAGGACTTTGTATTCAACTTATGAACCTTAACTATAAATGAGAGTCTGTTGATTTGGTGTAGTTTGCTTAAGAAAGCACTGGCATAGTTAATATATTTTAACATTTCTACTGCAAATGGCCAGTATTCTGTTACCTAGAATGCTCTCATGGGAAACACCTCTGTCCTGGCACTCCAGACTAATAAGCATTATTCTGTCATATTTGGTAAATAAGTTATCATAAAAATTTACCTAATAATAATTATTAATGTTGTGCCATATGTATCAACAAATTTAATAGCTACAAAAGACTCCAAATCTTCACCATGTAGTTGTATATCCTATAAAATAATACAAGATTTTTAATAGCAACCAGAGTTCTTCAATAAGCCATATTTTTTGAGAATGATATACATCCTTTATTTGGTTATAGATATGCCATTGTAATATATATTGATCCTGTTAGTGTTTGATTTGAAGTTGTTCATCAAATGAATTGATTATGAGGAATACCTAAATATGTTGATACTTTACAGGGGGGCGGAGCATAAATGGACCAAAGACATCAGTTTACATGGACAAATTATGGATAGAAAATGGGAATTTTTGGTGATATGAAGATGCAAAGTCAAAATCATCATCTAACTTATTTATGTAGTAGCAGATTTGTATTCATTTTTAAGTATAGAAATTTGGGCACATGGTGCTGTAAAATAGGCCATAGAAACGCTTTACAGTTCAGAGGAACTTTGTCCAACAGTCACCTACTGCAGCAGGCACCCAGCCCTGCCCTGGACCAGTGAAAGTTCAACAGAAAACAGTGCAATGTGCATTTGATGGCCATTTAGCCTAAGGATCTACCTGTGGTTTCTGCCACATCTAAAGAAGCCATTGTAGAAATTGCTCTTACTATTGCTGTAGTAATAAGTGCTTTGCCTGCTTCTAATGTTGTCCCTTCTCCATCTGTTCCCTCACTGCCGCCAGAGTGATCTTTCTCAAGCACGGGTGTGATCACAACACTCTCCTGCTTAAAACCCTACATTGGCTCCCTATTTCCCTCGGGATGAGGGCCTTAAAAATAGCTTCAAGTTCTGGCTCCTGCTTCCATCTCTAGTCTCATCTTTCTTCAATAATCTCCCCTCCACCAACTGCTCACTGCTACCCCACAACATATATACTCCAGCCTCCATTTGTGCCAGATGATGGCAGTTTTCCAAAGGCACCTGGCTCTCCCACTTCCCCGGGTCTTTGCACATGCTGCCCACTTGACTTGTCACAATATTCTTCCTATTCTTTGGAAGGTGAATTTCTACTCAGGCGGTAAGGCTTTCATTGTGTAAGCCCAGACAGACACCTCTCTGTCGCTAGCCACTCCTTCATTCCTGTCCATTCTACCTGAGTGACCGCAGGAATTTAGCCCTATTTCAATATTTACTACATACCGGTAGTTGAGCTTTAAAGTAAAAACATTTATTTTGTTGGCTAGACTTAAAAACTCTTTCAGAGCATGATCTGTATCCCTTGTATTGATCCACCTCCATACATTTGTGTTTGGCATAAAGTAATTGCTCAAGTTTTTGCTGAGTGAGCATTACACTGATTAAGCATGAGCTCCCTGTGTATAAGNTAGAATCATGGAATGGAAGGAACACTGGACTTGGAGGCAGAAGCCAGGTCTAGTTCAACTCTGCTAGTTAACCAGATATGCAGGTGGCTTTGAGTAAATTCCCCTGTGGGGCTGAGGATATGGCTCAGTGGCTAAGAGAGCTTATTGCTCTTGTAGAAGACTCAAGTTCTGTTCCCAGAACCTACATTGTCAGTTGGCTCACAGCCACTGAGCCATATCCTCATATCATCATCAGGATAGATGATGCTCTCTTCTAGGCCCCACAACCACCAACATACACACACCATACACTCAAACACATAAATAAAAATAAATATTTAAAAGAGAGAGAAAGGAGATATCTTAGTGCCCTAATTTTGAGATCCTTCCTGTTAAACAAGAGTATCTCTTCCATACNTCTGAATTCACTGGAAGAAAAGACAGGTCGATGCATCTGACTGTCTTGTGAAACAGAAGGCACAGCCATGTGCAGGATGAAGTAACAGAGTCTATGGATTGGTTCTAAGAAAGAGCAAGTGAAGCTCAAAGTTAGAGCTCTTGCCTAGTATGTTGGAGGCCACACACACACACACACACACACACACAGAGAGAGAGAGAGAGAGAGAGAGAGAGAGAGAGAGAGAGAGAGAGAATTGTAAATAAATGAATAGAATGTCTCTAATACCAACAGGTTCTTTCTAGGTGTACATGCATCCTCCTTTGCCTTGAAGGTGAGTTCTCAAGTGTTTTGGAAATGCTGTAAGAACATTTTTGGAGGGAGATGTATTTTCAGAGATGTTTCTGTTGAACATTTCCTTTCCTCCTTTGTGTATATTTCTTTGAAAGAAATTGACCTCCTTTTGGTTTCTGCTTTCTTTCCAAGAACTGACTCATGCTTGGATCTGAGGCTCAGATCTCAACATTGCACTTAAAGTTCTGACACAGTTTCTAGTGAGGAAAATGAAAGGAATTCATTGTAGGAAAGATGGGGGAATCTCACTGAGGAAGGAGGACTATGGAACCTGAGGCCTTTCCTCTTATTCCTCCCCAGAGTTTTGATGTTTACTTAAATACAAGAATGCAGCCACTGTTGGCAGGAACCAGGCACTGGCAGCAGTCACTTGGTTCATCCCAAAACATGGAAAACACCATGCCGTCTGCTAAGGTTATGATTGGTTTGTTGCTATTACTTTGAATAATAATGACGATAAAGCAAAATTAAATTCTTAGTTAACATGGGAATTTTCTCATGACCTTTTCTAGTTAGTAAAAAGGATCTGTGCATCTGGGTGGGTCCTTACAGCACTCCTCTAACAGTTCCTCACTCATTCATCCGTCTGTTCATCCATTACATGTTTATTGACTGCACAACGGTATCAGGCACAATGTCAGGTTCTGCAGATACATTCAGGAGAAAGCAAGGTCAGTTTTCTCTGTATTTACTTTCCAGGTAAAGTACACATGCAGTCTCTCCTAGGAGTCTTACCAGCTTGAGACAGGAAATGTGTTCATGATACCTTTCAGTGTTATTGCAGAGACTGGTGTCTTTCTTTGTACAAGATATACACACTAGGAAGAAGTGTCCCCACATATGCAGGACAACAGGGAAATTAGGAGGAACTAGCCTTAGTTCGACATTCAGGATATGTCACATGAGACTCACATGTGTGGATGACTGAAATGAGACTCATGAAGTCTTTTTAACCCTCTGTAGTTTCTCTACATCTCTTCTAAATGATTGAAGCATAGTCAACCCTGGACATCAGAGGCAGAGGGTGCTGGAATTGCAGGTTACATGCTGTAGAATAATCCCTTTATACACTGTGGGAATATATGTCACTATGATTGGGTTAATAAACAAGCTGACTGGCCAATAGCTGAATAGGTTAAAGTTAGACGGGAAAGCCAAACTGAGAATGATGGGATGAAGAAGGGCAGAGTCAGAGGAGTCACCAGCTGGACACAGAGAGAGCAGGAGATGAACATGCCATGCTAATTAAGGTACCACCATGTGACAGAGAGTAAATAAGGAATATGAGTTAACTTAAAATGCAAGGGCTAGTTAGTAATAAGCCTGAGCTATTGGCAGAGCATTACAATAAGCATTAATATAAGCCTCTGCGTGGTAATTTGGAAGTGGCTTCTGGGATAGGAAAACTCTGCCTAGAGTTACACTCTCAACTGAGGAACTGAGAGAAAGTATGTAACCTTTCAGATTCCTTATTTTTAAAATGAAAACAAAAAGACAACCTATCTAATGGGTTTGGTGGGAGGGTTATATAAAAGATGATTTCACAGAAAGAACTTAGTTTATGATAAACATTAATAAATGCTAGCTTATTCAATGGTAAGTCCCTAACTGGATTTTACAGTTTTGCCTTTGTGAATGAAGAACCTGGTATTACAGAAACACTTGTTTTTCAACAGCCACACAAACAATAAGGAGGTAAATGCCATGCTCTGTCTTCAGTTCTGTGAGTTTTCCTCGTGATGTGTATGTGTTAGTCAGAAGAATACACATAACTGTAAGCAAATATTTAATTCTAGTAACTGGTATATCTGCTCTGTTGTTAGCAGTTTTGAAACTTTCTGTGGCTTCCAAGATTGAACAAATCAGTGAATATGTTTAAAATAATAGGAGCCAAGTTTCTCACTATTGAGCACAAAAATTACAGTTATAGAAAGAAGAGAGACAAGATTCTATCTGTGTTACTGGATTATAATTGAAGTGTTCAGATATCCATGTGGATGATGTACACACATACTTACATCCGTACTAATAGTATTAATATTTACACACTTGTCTATTTCATGCCCTGACTTGACCTACACAGGTTACTTAGAAGCAGTGACTCCACAGTAGCGATGAGCTTGCCCTGCAGATCTATGTGAAGGGGACTCCACTATCCAACTCCAGGATGAGTTGAATCTTCAAATAAATGGTCAAAATGGATTATAATACACTAAGTAAAGGAAGAATCCAGAACTTCAAAGTAAGATCAGTCAACTCATTAAGGAGAAAGGGAAGTTCTTCCATCCAGGACAATGACTAACTTGCAGTAACTAATACACATAAAGAACTATGGAATGGAAAAGTCATTACCATTAGGTGTGGAACTAGCAGGTGGAATGTTGTTATACAATGAGATATTTACATGATCTCAGCATCTTGTGATTGCCCACTAATTCCATTAAATTTGTAGAGGAGAAACCTGAGAGAACTCACTCAACCCCATCCATTATGAGACTGCTTGATACCAGCTCATGTGAGGTCATCATGTGTTTTTCTTCCTAGCCATTAGTCCATTGATGTGTCTGGTAGTTTAAAACAGGTTGTAATGAAAATGTCTATAATGGATATTGATGAGATTTCTTCCCCCACCCCAAGAACAGTTATTCCAAGCATGTTAACGATACAGACCAAGTGATCAAGGCTAATGTTACCAACCTGAGACAAATGGGTATCATGTGTCCAAAATACCACCTGCACCAAACTCTTGCCTTCTGCTTCTTTCTACGTTCCTTCCAGAATAGTTTTTGGGTAGTCAACATGTAAATCTTGCAGTTTGTTGTTGCTGATACTCTTTGATGGTGGTAATGATAGAGACAGGACATGCTAGGCAGGTGTTCTGCCACCAAACTCAATCTTAGCTTCTTGGAGGTTTCTTCAACTACAGCAGTGACTGCCACAATATGTTCTATACTACGCTTTAACAGTAAACATCTTGTACCCCCAAGGTATTGTGTGTGTAATAGTGGCATTTCAGATCTCAGAGGAAAGGTGACAGATGTGGTGGATGGGAAGGGTACCTTAGTCACCACCAGCAGGTGGTGTTGGTGACACTAGCAGGTCCATAGGTGGACTGGAGGCATACAGTACTTCTATCCCAGGCTTATTGTTGAACTTGAGGATTGTAATAATTCAGTGGGTCACTTTAGTTCTGTTACATGTAAAACAGCAAGAAAATAATAAGTAATATGGAAAACCAAATTATAAATATCACTGTGGCTGTTTTAGAAAATATAGTCAGCCAGAACTGTAATGGGAAAAGGTGGGGGAGCTAATAATTGTACACTTGGATATTTTTGGTTTTTTATTTTGTTTTGTTTTGAGCTAGGCTCTTTCTATCTAGCCCTGGCTGTCCTGGAACTCGCTATGTAGACCAGTCTGGCTCTGAACTCACAGAAAGTAACCTATCTCTGCCTTCTGAGTGCTGGGATTAAAGGCATGCGACAGCACACTGGGCAACTTGGCTTATTTTTGGAACCTTTCTGGTACCTGTTCACTCCTTTTTATTCTCTTTTATTAAAAACAAAAAAATTCCTGAAGTGGCAGTGTACACCTTAATCCTAACACTTGGAAGGCAAAGGCGGGTGGATTTCTCTGAGTTTGAGGCCAGCCTGGTTTACATAGAGAGTTTCAGGCCAGCTAGGACTAA
>LZPO01067960.1:5837-16829 GCA_001675575.1 Neotoma lepida
ATTGATTCTCAAGCAAAACTAGAGTGAGGAAAGAACCAAGCATAGGAGGGAACTCGGGCAGCTGTGCAGAGTTCAAACACTTTTCCCAGGCAAAACAGAAATCCCCCTGCAGCAGTAAGAGAGCATCCATAAAAAGGTTTCTGACTCCCTGACCATCACAGATTCAGTTTTAATGACACCTATAATTATCTGTTGGAAATTTGCTCTGAGCTGAGAGTTTTCAGATATATGTGATGAGATTCAATCTCAAAGGGTTTTTTCTGCAGCTGTGCCAAATAAGATGGTCATTAAAGGAAGTAGGGGTGGAGAGAAATTCATAGAAGTCAAAAAGCTTTGCAGTGGGCAATGATTCATAAAATGAATCAGAAATGCAGATATTGAACACCTACAAAAGATACTCTCCATGGGAAATCCATTTAATNCAGTGACAAAGTGTNGATACACATTTAAGTGTACNNATTTGATAAGACTAATACCTTGAGAGAAATTATGATAGTGGTTTTCATTCTGATTAATATTAGAACTAAATGAAAAGTGACTTCTTGACACACTATAATGCCTTAATTATGTCCTTTACAACATGGAAATATTGATCAAATTAATATGAACTTAAATAATATACTAGATCCTAAATTCAAAATATTAAATATATTATGTTACATATGTTTATATGTGTACATACATTTATTTATATGTGTAAAATGCATGTCTATGGCAATGGAAAAGCCATTTCTCAAAACAGACTATATAATTTCATTTTTATCTCATTTAAATACTATCCCTCTGGATAAAACAATTATCTAAGACTACAATGTCCCTTGAGAGCTTAAAATAAAATATTTTAGGAACAGATGCAGTGGTTTCCCAGGAAATAAAAATTTTTCTCCTTAAGTAGGTCAAAAAACATTGGAATTTGAAACTTCAAATATTTCAGGACAGATATCTAAAGTGCACCCCCCAGACCTCAAGTCCAACTCACTCCCACTCAGCAAGTCAGACCCAACTTGTGACAAGGAATTTACAGGTCCACCATTGTACACTTTCTACTGATCACACTTCTGAACTCACTTGTCTATTAAAATGAGAAATTTCCCTAATATTAAAACTAAAGAAATATGTGCTGTTAACATCAGTTCAACATTTTCTTAGTCTCCATTTCTCTGAAGTCACCAGTAAGTGTCATGGGTCTTTGATGACCAATTATCTTGTGACAGCCAACAGTGTCTTGAAGTAATTCCCCAGAAATTGTAGAACCCAAGACTCTCCACACTAAAGCATCTTTCACAGTCTCCTTCTGATGCAGCCCCTCATCCCCATGGTTCTCTAACTCAACAATCAACAAAAACCACTGTTAAAGCAAACAAATAATAGTAGGTGATGAGGAAGGACAGATTATTGAAAAAAATAACATGTGAAAAAGGTGACAAAGCTAATTTTTTTCTAGGTTAAACTATGTCCCAGTATTTCCTTTTTATGGTGGATAAGTGAGTTTAACCTCCTGGTTATTAAAGTAGAAAGAACTGAGAGAGGGGGAGGGAGAGAAAGAGAGGTAGAAAATGGAGGAGGAGAGGGGAAGAGACAAGAAGAATTGATAGTGAAANTGTGAACTCTAAGCAGAGCTCCATTAACTCAGAATAGCCATCCTAAGTGTTTGGAACTTCACTGACATACACAGAGTTCGAGACTGGGCAAGTGTGTGAGTCGTTCCTTAAACAGCTGTGTGATTTCCTTAAAGTGATTTTANTTACAATAAAGGACTAAGCCGTCGGCATGCACAGCCTCTCTCTGTACAGTGGAATGCCCAGTTCTCTGGCTCCTAACACAACAGAGCTGCTGAACCCTTCATAAACCCAGGGACAGAATGACAACTCTGCAGGTGACTGTCTAGGAAATAGAAATGCTGCAAGCAGTTCTCAGTCTAAACACATGTTAATTCCAAAAGGAATAAAATGATTCTAGGCAAATGATGAGTTTCACGCTGTTTTTCACGAATTCAGCTNTATTTTACGTTTTATGTTATATTAACTAGTATGTACTCAAGCGCTATGCTGTGTCCAGGGCTGTACAAAGTACTTTGCACACATTTCCCCATGTCACCGTCTGAAATCTCAGTCATCCTCTGGGAGGTCTGTGTGACAGCAAAGCTCAAACTATTCATCACCTTCATTGTAGACACTCCATTTCTAAGCCATTCTTCTATCAACTGTTCTAGTTCTGATTTTATGGGTGTATCTTATTGTTTACACAGTGGATAAAAACATCAAAAATACTCCAAATGGTGTGCGATATGTGCCTCTATGCTTTGTGTGTGTGTGTGTGTGTGTGTGTGTGTGTTTGGCTTTAGTCTACACCTTGGGACAGTTTCACACACAGCTGTATTTTGCTAACTTCCACTGGGAAGTACAATGATGTAGCAGCCATGAGCCAAAGTCAAGAAGCAGCCCCTCTCTGCAGACTGAACTCAAGTTTTCCATCACTATTTCTTGGCAGGACCTTGTAGGCATTTGAGGNTTAGACCCCTGATTGGGTATGACACCTTGTTCTCTAGTGTTATCGTANTACTTGGGCACAGTGAAAGTTCATACAACCTACTAACTAATGCATCATAATCTTGTACAAAAATGGGAATTCATGAGCTATATCTCTGCAAGTGCCATGATTTGAAGGTTAGTGAAGGATAAAACTTAATACTTCTACACACAAATCTTTGTACTGAGGCATGTTTCATAAAGGTACTGAGTTTTAGGAATAGGATCACCTTATATAAAAGAATAGTGTTGTCGAGAGTATGTAAGGCTTTATAAGGATATCAGATTTTACAATCCAGATGGTGAATTACATTAAGCCTGATGACTTTATCCATGTAGTCTACTCTACAGTCTAAATTCAGCAACGCCGACTCAAAAGGTAGAAACAGTGACCAGCCGTAAGATCGCCCATGATGGCTAGGAATCCTGATAATTAATTTCATCTGACAAGTAGTCAATTCCTTGAGTTTCAGTGTTGTGGTTCTTTTCTTTGGGGACTGCAACCTCTGGCTAGATCAAAGAAGCTAATTAATGATAAACCTTGTTACAGGGAATTAGAACTGACAGCTTAATTCTGTACTCGGTTCTGACAGCTTCAGTGTTGAGAAATTTCACGGTGTCCCATCAGCAAATCTACAAGCACATCAGCTGATGTGTCCCCAATAATTGCCTTTAAGTACTTCACATGTCACAGACTATCCTAGAAATGTAGTCATTTATAGGTTATATCATCCATTGCGTGATTATTTATGAATGAGAAAATAGAGATCTCTGAAATGTCTATTCATTATCAGTAAAGGAAAGATTAATCAAATTATAATGTAGTCAATCTGTTTCTAAATGTGAGTTACACAAACTGTGGACCTTGACTGTTTTTCTTGATGAACAGCAGGGGTTAGACTTTCCAAGGGAAGGTCCAGACAGTGAATGTTTTGACTTACAGGCCATAGGATCTCTGCTTTTAACTAACTAGTTCTTTTTGTGTAGAAAGGAGTCATGGACAATGCCTACACAAATGAGCATAGCTGTGGCCCAATAAATCATTATTTACAACAACATGGAGCAGCTTATTTTTGCATCCAGGACCATAGTTTGCCAAACCTCTGCCAACATGAATAATAAACCATCAGTACAACACTCATCTACAAGTGTCTGTCTTCATGACTTAGCGATGGCAGGTCACACTTATTAAATATGTATTCTGTATCCTGTTAAACCTGTCACAGGCACTAGAGTGAGTTCTATAATAAAACAATGAAGAGTTAGGTGCTGTTATTATTGCCATTTTCCAAATGAGGAACTGAGATGTGAGTGTCACATAACTGCCCTTGTTTATGGAGCTACGAGGGAACTGAGCAGAGATGTATCACTCTACCAGCCTACCACCCAGCTGTAAAAAGCTGGGCCATGCAAAGGTGCAACTCTAAATTATTAAACACAACACCAGTGGCAATCAAATGTGAGTAATTGCTCTTTTTCCCTTGGAAAACAGAAACACACATGGAATCGAAAGATCTGTGAAGCCGGTGGGTTTAGAGTGACTAAGGGTCTCCTTCTCTTAACACTCCTGTAGTTCACCAATCTCACAATGTCTTCTAATTAAGTCACGGCCACCTTCAAGTCAAACCAGTGGCTTCCAAAATTGTTCTTAGAGGGCTTTTCTTTGTCTTCAGTGAAACAGGTCTGACTTCTCATGACCCCTGTGACTATTTGAGTAGCACTCTCACTTCCTCCTAACTCTCAAGAAAATGCGTAGCTCTTTTAGTGTAATAATGAGGATTACATCATTGGAAGCAATGGTCATTAATCTTTTAATCGAAGCTGCCAGTTCAGACTTGCCTACCTTAGTAATAACTGAAAACAATAAGGAAAAAAAACCCTAAGAACTAACTACTTAGTAAAGCTGAGTTTGAAAAGAAGCCGAACTGTGGGGGCTAGAGAGATGGCTCAACAGTTAAGATCATTATTAGCTCTTCCAGAGGTCCTGAGTTCAATTCCCAGCAGCCACATGATGGCTCACAGCCATCTATAATGGGATCTGATGCCCTCTTCTGGCACACAGGTGTATATGCACTTAGAGCACCATACACTTAATAAATAAATTAAAGAGAGAAAAGAAGCTGAACTGACAAGCTCCTCCTCTAAGATCCAGGTTAAGTTTTCAGCGGCTGTATGTAGGAAGCTATAGAATCTCTCTGGATGATAATGGTCCATTAAAGGTACATTCAGAACAACTTCAGAGAGCCTCTTCCTGCTGCTGCTCTGCTACTCTCCTGCAAACCTCCCACTCACAGCAAACCAGAACTGCCTGTAACTTCTGGAAATTAGCTGGCAGCCCAAACTAGACATTTCTCACACCAAGCAGCAAATAAATGCAAGCATTCTCACAGAAGCAAGCCAGAGAATTTTAGAATTGGCTCTTTTAGCATCCTTCCCTGATTCCTCATAAGCACTGTGGACCTAAGATGCTCAGTTGCCATCATCATCTTGCTCTAATTTATTAAGACTGACAATGTGAGGACCCCATTTCCTCCATTCTAGTACATTCTTTGTATCTTCCATTGTTCCTGATTCCCCTTTCTCAACNTATCAGTGTGTATATATATATGAATATATATATGAATATATATATATGTATATCACCCTAGTGATGTAAATCATCCTAACAATACTTGCATTGTCTCTGAAGAACTCAAGATGCATATAAAATTTATGGCATCTTGAAATAAATATGCATTAAAACATTTATGTATTTGCAGCCATTGACCGCAATCAACAGAATCAAACTCAACTTTCAGGAAAGAAAGCATTTTGGACAATCACAGAGGTCCTCGGCAGGTGGGAGATCCAGCTCCAGAATGGGACCACAAACAGGAAGAGGAATTTCACCCCTGTCTCATGAAGGGGCTGCTGTGGAATTACAGGACAATCATGTTTTTGCTCTTTGTTCCTTATCTTTTCCACTGAGGGTTTGGTTCTAGAAGGAAGCATTCACCTGATGCCTTTAACTACCACTGGGAAGGCAAAGGGGACCCTGCTTCTCCAAAAGGACAGTGTGTGCTGGCTTGCTACAGCTTGTCTGCATTTAGGATGTTGAGAACACTTTCTTATCACTCACAGCTTTAGTTACTTGTTCTCTGTGGGCCCTGGGGGAGAATGATCAGCATCATTAGCCCTACTTTCCATAAAAGAAAACATAGGCCAAGATGTGCAAAGTGACTGAGTGACCTAGTTTATCAGCTGGTATTTGACAGAGTAGGGATAGCATCTGAGCTCTCTGACCTGCAGTTCATATGAAGAGCAATGTGAGTGGGGAAATTCTCCCTGTAGTGATTTCTTCTACTGTCTATGAAGGGAGGAATTTTCACCTCATCACAAGTTCTATCAGCTCAATAAACACTTCTGGGCCTTCATGCCTATGTTGAGCTATTTTTTAAAAAAATCCAGGAGGTTGAACAGCTTCCCCTTGTCATGCCATCCTTGACGGAACATATAACACCTCTGGGCCTCAGTTTCATGAGCTGTCATATAAGGAAACACTTTCCTTGTGGGCTCCTGAGTTCCAGAAGAGACAAGATGTAAAAATGCATCTTGAGAACACTTCAGCTTTCTAATCAAGAGCCCAAATGATCATTCACTGATCTGCTAAGAACAGTCACAATTCTCTCTACATCACAATTTAAATTTTCTTCTTTTATTTTTAGACAACTTGTTTGTTTTGTTAGTTTGTGATTTTGTTTGGTTGTCCTTTTTTTAACTAACTTTGTTTAAGAATGAAGATTACACATGCGCTTATTATTACAAAAAGAAATACATTCCCTCATAACTGCCTGTGCTAAACTGTGGAATTCAAAACTTTTGGGCTCTATATATCTCATATACATTAAATCCTATCATAAGTGTAACACTGCTAGGTCCACCACAGATAGCTACACTAGCATAGAAGCAGAGGTTGCTAAGACACCAAAGAAAATACTTAGAGACAGTATGTAAGACATAAGGGTGGCTGGAACCTACTAACAGGGAGAGTCCAGTGATGACGGCCTAGACCAGATATCTCACTCAAGAGTCCAGAGGAGCTAGACTAGAGCATGTGGAGAGAACATTGAACAGTGTTCCCTTTTTCCCCACACTGCTAATTACATGGGGAGAGAGCTCCCAGGTAAGTAGGAGGCAGTGATGCCAGTGGTTTGCTCACTTGTTTTCTCCTTGTCTGATGAGGATGCAAAGAAATAGTTGACTTGTACATGCAGGAAGCAGTTCCCTCTAAAGATGCACTAATGTGCACAGCCCCCCACTTACCTGTGATATGTTAACCCTGTCTGGACATCCAGTCTGGCTGCCTCTCATTCTTTCCTAATGGGTATGGAAAGGGACATTTCAGGAGCATGCAGTTGACACGGATGCCCTAGTTTTCTCAACAATCAGGCAAACATGGGCTTGATATTCACAGGAAGTCAATGGTTTGAGGAAACAGCTTAAGAGTTCACTTAAGGTGAAGTCATTTTCCATGATCCTTTGAAAGCTTCCATTTTTCTCCTCAAAAAGTGTTGCATAAGAAGTTAGTTAGCATAGCAAAGGGTATGTGTTTTGGTTCTGGGCCAAACCCTAACACAGCTTGTAGAAGGCTATTTGATCTTGAGAAAGTTCTGTAAATTCCCTGTCTTCTTCCCATCCATAAGCTCAAAATTAAAATACATAGTTCACAGAACCATTACAAAACTCAGAGAGAACCTGTAAAGTGCTTGGCACTTAGTACACATCTCAAGACAGCAGTTGACAGTACACATCTCAAGACAGCAGTTGACGCACCTGTTATCATCATCTTACCATCATTACAAGGGTGATGTAACTAATTCTCACAATGTCACGTTATGAGACATGTGGTGACTATGTCTTGGAGAATTTAAATCACATGCTCAATGTTACTCACTTGAGAGTAGACTTGAAATTGAAACAAGGACTTATCAGAATACATACAATTAGCACTAACCTCTGCTAGCATTGTTACTGATAATCTCTGTGACTTTTTACTAAATCCACTATTGAATACCTACAAAGACAGTTCAGAGTAAAACTTGTCACTCATGGCCCCCTCTCTGAGAGGCATTTAGTACCTGGGGAAAGAAACAAGATAAGGCACTCAATTAAGTAAAACCGGATTTGAATTTAGTTCTACCTCTTCCAAGATATATTATATATTTTATATGATACATAATACATATTGTATATTTATATATTATATATAGGAATATATTATTATATATCTATACCTACATATATTCCTATATACATAAGTACAACCTGCTCATTCTGTATAATGTTACTTGTATGTATTTATTTTCAGGACTAACCACTTGGTATTGGATAACCAATTGGTATTCTCTTCCCTGGGGAAAACTATTTCACTCTCAGCATTTCTTAGTTGCCTCTAATTCTTTGTCTAGGGTTGAGGCCCAGTGACTTTCTCCCCACCACTTCCCCATCTGCATTAGCATGTCTACTCATATCATCCTTATTCAAGTCTTGGTTGGGCAGCCAAGTTGGTAAGAATCCATGAGTATAGATTCTGCCATTCCTGAGTCATTATCTCACAGCAGACTCCCTGCTCCTCTGGCTCTTACAATCTTTCCACCCCTCTTCCATAATGATCCTCAAGCCTTAGGTGCAGAAGTTGTAGTTGTATCCCGTAGTTGTATCCGTTGGGCTCCCCGATTCTGACAGGTCCTGGTTTTCTGTAATGGTCTTTTCTGTTGCAAAGAGAAGCTTCCCTGATGAGAGGTGAGAACGACACTTATCTGTGGGTTTAAGGACAGATATTTAGAATACAGTTAGGGATTGTGTTGGTTTAGTAAAGTGGCAGTTGTAGGTCATCCTCTATGATCCTTGATCTTAATAAATTCAAGAAGTAGCAAGAAAAGTTTCTGTTCCACCCAAAGAGTAGGGAATAGCCTGCATCACGATCGTCCTGTTGTTGATGGGAAAGTAAGCTCCTAACCTAAAATGTTGCATGTGCATGGAATTCCCCCTCGATGATGACAGCAAATGCTGTAGCACCACTATCAACTGCTAACTCAGTTTACCTCCTATGAACAGAGAGTCCAACAGTGGCAGTATGGGCGGCATGGGGCATGAGTGCTGTGTAATTTTAAAAAATTGAAACATTACTTTAAATTCAACTTCATGCAGTGTTCTCATGGCCTTAATATTACATCAATTCTCTCTTCCTTCTGATTATTTTATAAAACTTGAAGACTCTTTGAAACTATATCTCCCTATCAACGGAAATCTCACCACTTAGAAATCTGGGTAATTAGGAGAGATTTACCCGATTTTCATTAGCCATGATGACAGTCATTTGGCAGGTCTTGCAATTCACTGAACAGCTCTGTGTGAGCCCTTGTTCCTACAGAGCCCGTGCTCTCCAATAGAGGACAATTACTCACACCTGCGTGGCCTGATCCAATTATCTTCCTAAGCATTACTGATCATAATTGCTACATTGCCTGATGGAATTCAATAAATGGTTAAGGTCACAGCTGGTCCATTGAGACAGATTTCCTGTTCCTAAAGTTATTGGAGGGGACGGGTCACTGTAAATATTTATACTTCTTCCTAATGAGGGAAATCAGAGTATGCATACTGCAGATTGGAGTAGTGACTTAGCAAAGGGCATGGTCATCTTGTGCTGTTTGTGAGGTATTTCCTACAAAAAAGTAGAGCATGGTAATGATAATTAATAGAATAACCCATACATTAATGATGTAGGACCTTTGACTAAGAATAACAGGACATTGTATATAAACCTTGCATTAGTGTACACGCCATCCAGTAAACTAAAAGGCTTACATCTTATGGAAACTAAAATTACGTTCTTAAAATTGCAAAATAATTGTGGATCCCTCCATATAGGCCCAAGGGAAGAAGTAAGCAGAGTCATCAATTGCAATGCCTGGCAATTGCAGAAATTTTATAAGCTGAACTAATGAATGACATCAATAAAAATAAGTGAGTCAGCCAGAATCAGAAGCCAACATTTAAGTGAACTAACAGTGTTCACTAGAAAGAAAATTTTCCATAGTTTCACTATGAGGCTTTAGTGTTTTATACAAAGTGTTTGGGAAGATTACCGGGACCCAGAAAGCACTAGGGGTACAATAAACCTCTGTCTGACCTATGAACTTGGAAAAGAAGTATCTTAAGTGACCACTGTGGTCTGAACATCTCTTTCAACCAATTCTCCAAGTCACTGTTGTCTACGACTACACCGCAGACCTCATTCTCAGGTGCAGCTCTTACCCGTGGATCCACTGTACTAACTACACTTGCAAAGAAAAAAAAAGAAAATTTAAAATAAACATCAGCACTCCTGATTTAGGATAATTTGAAAGAAGTTTTGCCAAGTTGCTTCAAGATATTGAGTGATATGCAATTAAAGAGCTTTGGAACAATATTTTTCTTCTTGTTTTTTAAAATATATAATGGTAGCCTGGCCTTTCCAACCTAATATTGATTCACTATCCCCTCATTAGACAAAGGTCATATTCTATAATTAAATTTAATAACAGTCATTAAAATCTACAGTGTTTATTTATGATAAATAACATTGTGTTCATACATTAATATGCAAGTGAAGTTTAGAAAATATTTCTTCTGTATAAAATGCTTATACTGATTAAAAATAATCTTTTACTATCAGGTAGATCAGAGCAGATAAATCATATTTAAGTGTGATTATCCATGTTTCAAAGCCAATGCATGCCTTCCATAGATCATATGATGCTTATGGGTCTTTCTCCTAAGCAAGAACAGAATTCTAAAACTTTAGTGTGCATGTAATTCTCCAAGAGATACGGTTAAAACATAAACTTTATATTATAAAAGTCTACAATTTACTATGTGTGAACAAAAGGAGACCTGGAATATTCCTTTAAATAATCATGCAAAGGATTCAGTTACACTAGGGGAGGTGTAAATGTAAGCTTAGTCGTCAGCTGCCTGTTTGTTCTGCCTGGTTATTTATTCTAGTCACAACTTTGAGAGAAAATCTATTTGAAACTGCTGCAAAATTATAGTAAGAAAATTAATATGGTTTTTTTTTGTGTGTGTGTGTGTGATGAAAAGACAGAGTGGGGAAACTTAATTGTCTCTTCTTAAAGAGAACAGGACTTACACTTTGAAAAATGAGAACTTTTCAAATGAAAGATTTCACTTCTAGTTTTATTTCTAGAATCTTCATTGTGTTTGGAGTATAGTGGGAGTATTTTACCATCTGAAGGACCACAGAGAAATGCAAAAGATCACCAGGTAAACAATTGTCACAAGCATTAAAGCAGAGCAGTAGCTAATGAACACAGTATTTATTTGCACTAAAAAGTTGTGGGAAAGACGAAAAATGCCTTAATCAATGAACAACTGAAAATACTTCTTAAGATTAAATACATATTTAAATACATTAGAATGT